>LGRX02008887.1:0-16944 GCA_001247695.2 Cymbomonas tetramitiformis
TGTGATTAAAATCACAAGCGGGTGTGCCTGCAGTAGCGCAACAAAGTTGGGGCGGGCAGCCGATAACCTAGATTTCCATACTTAATAACTTACGAACGGCACTGCTGACTATGACGTTCAGCGTTTGCGACTGCGAGAGGTGAATCTTTGAAACGCGAAGCAAATCTTTCGTCCCAAAAATGACAAAGTGACCTGATCCGAACCATTGCAGAAATTCAGGGAACTCGTGTTTGTGAAACCATGACGAAGTCCCTCGACACCACGATTTACTCGGCATCGTGACTAGGCAAGATCTGACGTTCCTATCCTCCTCGCCCTGAATTTCGCCAAAGTTCCGCCCCTGCATCTGCCGTCAATCTTACGCAGATCTTATAAATCGTACAGCCCGTCTTGCCATTTCAAATTTCGCCAAAGTTCCGGGTGCCATTAAAATGTCGTTTTTTGAGAGTCGCTCAGAAAAGCGTGGGAGAGAAATGAAGCAGCTTTTTCTGAAGAGGTTTTTTCAGCGGCGGAATCTCTTTTGCAATTGCGGACTGTGGGGCCGCGGGGTACGGCTTACCCGAAAGTCCTAAGAACTCGATCTATTGATAAGCAGACTGCTTAGGATCCCATGCTACCTAGTACACCACTTGCAGGCTGATCAGAATGCCCAGCTCTCCGCCTGTTTAAAGTTGCATCACACAACATCCGAACACCCTGTTGTCGAGTTGATACCACAGTGTGAACAACTGTTTAGTCCTTGCCGTCGGGCTTCAACGGAAGCAGCAGCACGTTATGTCGACCGAGTTCCTTGCTTTGTATAGTTGTGCAGTGTTGATCAAATAACCTAATAGTGGTAATAGGTAGAGAGGGCATGGCGCCCTAGTAAAAATAGCCTACTCAACTTATAATTGAGTCTCTTTTTTTTTCCTTTGTCTAGCTTATGTCGGGGGAATGGGAACTGGTGCAGGCACGGCGGGGGAATTAACTTTAATCCCATCATCCGACGTCGTACACTCGTTTCGTTCGATCGTACGTAGAATATTGTTGTAAATTTAATCCCAAGCACACTTTCATAGCTTCTTTCAAAACTACTGCAAGCTACTGTTCGCCCTCTTTCGAGCAGCGCACGGATACAAACCTGCAGCGGTAAGCTTATTTTCCACCCTCTGAAAAAATCTTCAATCAAGATACAGCCGCATATTTTGTAATTTCTGTTTCGCTTTCTTCTTTGCAGGTTGTTATGGGTGCGAACGTAAACAAGCGCGACAAGCGCCCGAAGATCAACTCTGCCTTTCGCGCAAGTCGAGTCGGCAATGTGGTTCAAGCAGTCAAGAGTGGCGCGATAGCAATCACCTGCGTTGTTTGTCGAGCTGCTGCTAAGGGAAAGAGCATTCATCGCTCGCATGACTACCGCCCTGGATGTAAGAAAGCAGGACGAGGTCAAGCACGCACGACTCCTAGCGTAGTTGCCCCAGCTCACAGTTCGCTCACTACCATGCCTCACTCGTCCACAAATCCAAATGATCCAAGCGCCGAAGTGTTGACCACGCCTGACAAGGGAAAGTGGTCCAAGCCAAGCCCTGGCGATGTCCGTACATTCTTTTGTCAGAGGTATCATAGTGCGTTGCAGCTACCCCTACTTCCTGCGTCGAGAAATCAACCGAAACAGAAGATGTCGTGGACTGTGGACGACGTCAACCACTTCTTTCGCGGACATCGAACGCCCGAACCTGCTCCTAGAGAACCTGAGTATGGTAAGCCACATTTTTCATTACTCTTGGCTTCCTTCTTGGTATAGCCCTATTCCATTACTCGGTTGAATAGCGGTGTACGTATGTATGTTTGTTTCATATGCATATATGTATTCATTTTGCATCGTCGGTACGTTTTTGGACAAGCGGAATGGTGGAGGTATGGATGCAGCCACGACGCCCTCAACACATTCAACCACTCCATTATGCCTCATAGAAGGCCAGGAACTTCTCGTGGACACAACTACGCTCCAACCCGAAATGTTTCTTCCTGCCCGTAGTGAGGGGCCTTCTACATTTTCAGCGAGTGACTTCTCTTCCTACTTGTCGTCACCTTCCTTCATGCAAGGATACATGCATGGCGACACCACCTTCGGAAATTGAGGAGTGGCTCGTGCGCCTTGGAGTGGCCATGGCCCAATCCACAGAGGAAGTCCACTTCTTGTCGCATCCCCCTACCACCGTTGTCGCCAAGGACATACATGAGTCCTTCGGCGTTCCTCCTATTCAACCCACCTCCTCCAAGACACAATTCACAGCCTCTACCTCCACCGTTCCACCTATCATAGTTGATGAACTCTTAAAGTTACAAGAGGAATCCAAGTCTGGCACGTTGCCTTTCCCAATCACGTCCCAACTACACTACCCCATTCCTCCGCCTCCTAAGCTCACTACAGTTGGGCACATTGCAAAACCCGAAGCCACCAACCACGTATTTGTTGGTTGCGACCTCTACTTCCTTGACCTGAAGGCAATACGTGCCGCTTTCCTTCCTAGCGGCATCGTGCTGTGTGCCAATCCCGACTGTCAGCACTCCGACACACACTTCCAGTATGTAGGCATACAACGTTTTGGCGCTTCGGGAGTGACGCCGATCCTCCGGCTAGATGGGTACTACGACTACATCACGTCCGTACACCGGCAGTGTCACACGTGTGGTATAGCATCCTATGACCACGACCCACGTGTCATGCGTCGAGTGCCCTTGACCGTGCAGGCGGAGATTGACATCGAGGTACGTGGCACCGTCTTACTGGGTGTGATGATCACGCGGGGTGTTGCGGACACCATGCGCTTGTTGTACTCCAAGGGTGTGGGCATCAAGACAATTGCAAATATCCTGCACCACACGGTTGTAAAGCTCTACACCCGCCGCGATATCAACTACTACTCGCACGGCATCTCCTGGCTCAGCTACTTGCAGGTAAAGCCGCCCGCCAGCAGCGCACCAATCAACAATTGTTAAGTCATGCCGCATAGCAATATATTCCCGAGACTTGGTGGGGGTGTGCTTTGAGGGGTGCGTGCACCCTTTACACTTGCCCTTACAGTCACTCGTGGGAGAGACGCCTTGGGGCAAGAAGCCGGAGCTGCAACAAAGGCAGCTACAAGAACTCAGAGACCTGTATTCGGCTACCTCCCACCTCACCTTCAAGGTGGTGCCGCTACTCACAAAAGAACTTTCTGGCATCCGTCCAATATCATACGAACTTCTCAGGAAACTCCATCAGGATGTACTTGCGGCCACCGCCACGTTCCGGCACCGTGAGTTGCAGGGTGTGGTAGCCAGCAACTCCGTGTAACAAACCCCGGCTTTTCATGGGACGGAAGCCGGGTTGTCCAGCTGGTGACACATTGTGACACATTGTGACACAGGTGTGACGTACGCATGACAGAGTATCGTATGTGGCACTGGCTTGCTTATGACGTAGTCGCGAAGGATGCAGACTGCTGATGACAGTGTATGGTTGGTTTCAGATGTGACACAGAATGCAGAGTACAGCCGATGGTGCGTGCATGTGGCAGATGTTTGGGAGACGACTGACGACGTGGGCACGATCGTAGGATGCGGTGAGATAATGTGACACAGGTGGTGGTCGCGCAGAGGTGAGAGCGCGACGCGCGGACAGGAGACTGGTAGTTTGGAGGTTACGAGACAGATCTGTGGATATGATATCAGAGAGTCCGAACGGACAGCTTTTCAGTAGCACTTTTCCAATTTCCCACTCACTGGGTTCGTGGGCAAGCGCGCAGCGTATATATATAGAGAAGTAGTTTTACTCACTTGAGAGTGGGGACCCAGACGCCTAAGTCTGGGTCCCCCACTGTGGCAGATGGACTCGCGTTGCGGATGCGCGTTGCTCTTTGAGTATGGTAGAAGGCTGGATTAGCCTAGCACAGTTGTGGACACTCCTTGGTTCCTTGATGCGCTTGTATGTTAATATGGACACAGTGAGACCGTATATTGGAGGCAGAATGCCTAACTTTGTGTCAATTAAGAGTGGTTTCTTTTGTATGGCTTGCTTTCTTAATGTGGACTGTGTTGTGGCTACTTCCGGATGCGCGCGTAGAATACGCACGCGAGCATATTGTTTATACTTCAAGTTGTATACGCATTCACGTTCACTCAGTATAAGTACCTTCGTTTCGGAATTCGTGTTTATTTTAAATTGGAAAAGCTATTCAGTACAAGGCAGTTTTTGTCAGGTGCCAAAGAGCTGGGGTGGTGGCTCATTTCCCTAGCCACCTGGAGTGCACAAAAAGCACTTTTCAGGACTTGCGTCAGCGAATTAACGAGAGAGCGACTTATTCTTGATGAGCTGCTTAGGGTACTCTATTTTTTTGGCAGCCTGACTTTGAGAGAATTCACGAGAAGTGTGGCGACAACATTATTTCTTTTCCAGCATCAACTGGAAATTAACAGTGCCTTGAATTATGGTGACCCCAGGGGCACTCTGTGCACTGGTGGATCCAGGCTCTTGAGCAGTTTTGGAAGCTGGCAGCCTGACTTGGAGAGAATTCACGAAAAGTGTGGCGACAACATTATTTCTCTTCCAGCATCAACTGCGAATTAGCTGTGCCTTGAGGTATGGTGACCCCAGGGGCACTCATGCCTTGGTGGATCCAGGCTCTTGAGCAGTTTTGGAAGTTGGCAGCCTGACTTGGAGAGAATTCACGAAAAGTGTGGCGACAACACTATTTCTCTTCCAGCATCAACTGGGAATTAGCTGTGCCTTGAGGTATGGTGACCCCAGGGGCACTCTGTGCACTGGTGGATCCAGGCTCTTGAGCAGTTTTGGAAGTTGGCAGCCTGACTTGGAGAGAATTCACGAAAAGTGTGGCGACAACACTATTTCTCTTCCAGTATCAACTGGGAATTAGCTGTGCCTTGAGTTATCACTAGAACAAGGTTTTCGCTTAAGTTTGCTTAACGTTTCTTAAGTTTCTTATCTTTTCTTAAGTCCATGAAAATTATACCGCGTGGCATGTTTTATACAATTCGGTCATCAGCTGGCCTTCAGAATGCCCGTGGACATCGATGTATCAACGAGCGAGGACGCGAGCGAGTGCGTCAGAGCAAACGATAAGAAAAGTCGAGTGAAAACCGTGTCCTGCTGGATGCATGGTGGGCGGCGGGGGACTCGATTAATTATACACAAGAAAGGTTGCGAAAACTTGAGGAAAGTTAAGCCAAAACCGTGTCCTGGTGACTGAAGAAAGTATAATTTGGGTGGCGGGGGACTCAAAGTAATCATACACATGAAAATGTCCGCCTGGAGGTTTATTTGACCCATCACGCACTACATACAGTCATACTAGTACGTACGTACAGCAGGTCGTGCGTCACACTAGGTGAGGTAGTTGCTTGAAGGACGGACAATCGATTTGAAACAAGTAGGGCGCGCCGTACGTAGAACTTATTATTCAAATCTTGTTACAAAACTCTGTCTTGAAAATTTTACTGGCGTTATTTTGTTGTAGAGAGAATGCAGCCCGTTCCCGCCGGCCCTTTGAATACCTCCCCCTTGCGCGCGGCACGAGGGGCCTCCAGACGGCAGTGGTACAGCCAGGACCAGCGGTGCGTTGACCTTGATGTTCTTCTTATTTTGTGGAATGCGTTGGCAGTGGGTGGGGATGCATTTGCTGGGACACAGTTGTTTTGGAGGGGACGGCTGCGATGTGGGGACAGCTCCCCGGACACGCGCCCGAACCGTGGGGCTTTTTTGGTTATGGTGCGCCTGCAGGTTTATGCTTTCCGGACTCGGTAATTAGGGAGGGGACGGCTGCGATGTGGGGACAGCTCCCCGGAGCGACACGCGCCCGAACCGTGGGGGTTTTTTAGTGTATACTTAGTATGTGCGGTTTTGGGCAATGAGTTTTTTCAGTGTTGTATTACACAAGCGGCAGACCTTTTCTTTTCCAGTGGCTCGAGTGGGCAGCATTTCATGTGGTAATTAGGGAGGTGACGGCTGCGATGTGGGGACAGCTCCCTGGACACGCGCCCGAACCGTGGGGGTTTTTTGGGGTCTTTGTGTGGTATGTTACGCATGCAGTTTCGGTAGGCATGCGCTGTTTTTGCTTGCTATGCACGGGTACGTACGGAGGTGACGGCTGCGATGTGGGGACAGCTCCCTGGACACGCGCCCGAACCGTGGGGGTTTTGGGGGTCTTTGTGTGGTATGTTACGCATGCAGTTTCGGTAGGCATGCGCTGTTTTTTGCTTGCTGCACGGGTACGTACGGAGGTGACGGCTGCGATGTGGGGACAGCTCCCTGGACACGCGCCCGAACCGTGGGGGTTTTTGGGGGTCTTTGTGTGGTTTGTTACGCATGCAGTTTCGGTAGGCATGCGCTGTTTTTGCTTGCTATGCACGGGTAGCGGAGTGATCCCAGGAGGTAGACCACTCCTAAGGGGGGAGAGTTGATGTGCCCGGAGGCACAGCGTGAGCCGATATGTCTATGCGTCTGTATGTGTGTCATCGGGAGTAATCTGGGATTGACACGATGACAGTGAAATTGGGCTTGAAATCACGATGAGAATGAGTACCAGATGTCCGGGGTATGACAGTATGACAGTATGACACTATGACACTATGCCACTATAGTAGTATGACAGTACTGTGGGGTGGTCATCGTGGCACTTAGTCAGATCCTCGGGGAATGGCTAGATTCGCATCGGGATCGGAAAGACAATGAAATCGAGTATCAGATGTCGGGGATATGATAGTATGACAGCATAGACGCCATGGTTCAGACGCAGTGTTTCGTATTTGCACCAGAGCTGGAGGGGCAGTGCGTTGCCGTCATCACTGTTGACTTGGAGGCCATTGTCGCAGAGCTGGAGGGACTCTCGTTTTCATCATTATCACGGAGATCTCAGGCACGACGCCTCCAACACGGAGTTGGGAGCAGCTCACCTTCATCATTGACAAAGAGGCACGACGCCTCCACCACAGAGCTGGAGGGACTCTCGTTTTCATCATTATCACGGAGAGCTCAGGCACGACACCTCCACCATAAAGCTGGGACAGATCATCTTCATCATTGAATCAGAGGCACTACGCCTCCATCGCAGAGCTGGGAGCGGCTCACCTTCATCACGACGTTCATCGAGGAGGACTTGGAGGTGGGGTACGCCATCACCATACACTGGGAGGCGACACAGCGTTGCTGGCACACACTTGAGAGCGGCATAGCCCACAACCACATTGACATGGAGAGGCGGCACAGCACACTGTTGGCGCACACCTTGGAGGTGGCGCAACGCATTGGTGGCATACACAGCTACAACACACCTCGGTCAGTGTAGAGCTGGAGGGACGACACGTCGTTGATGAGGCACTGGGGGTGGTGGATACACAGAGTAGTGGACTTTTACAGCACGCTTGCACACAGTGAGTTGCTGGCAGGCGCACACTATGTATTGGTGAGCCGGTCGCATCAGACACCCACACGCTTGACGCGGATGCGTCATACAGGTTTGGTGGACATATTGACATGGAGTGCACAGCGTCACACCACACTCAGAGGAGGAGCGGTCGCAGCAGGGCTGATGGACACGCTTGACAGAGGGTGCACTCGGTGAGACACCGGAGCACACACATATTGGAGGCGCAGAGCATGAAGAGCGCGACGATACATCACCACAAACTTGGAGCTGCAGCAGGCTGCCACCACATTGGCGAACACACGACGGTTGGCGGGTTGAGCTGCAGTACACAGCTACCGGGGGACACGCGGGCATTGGAGCAGACAGCCAGACACTTGGAGATGTGCATGCACACACTTGGCGGCTGGCGAGTCGAGACACACGCAACACTGGGTGGCACACAGTTGACACCACTGGTGCACACTGTGACAGTGAGCGCACGACGCAGACAGTTGGCGCACACACAAGGGTGGTGGGCGTAAGTCATACATGACACACCACACCTACAAGAGCATGATACATCACGCCCAGAGGCACATCTAGTGCACAGACACAGCAGATTGGTGGGATCATTCAGTGGGCCAGCTCAGTTACGCACACGGCAGATCTCACAGAGGAGTCACGGGTGGCAGAGCGTTTTGTGGCTCAGACAGCATACACCGTGTGGAGGAGGAGCCGCTGGCTTATCAGACCACCTGGCAGAGCGAGCATCGCGCACGGACATGCGCTTGGAGAGGGGAGCAGTTGAGACACGCTATGTCCGCACATCTTTCCAACTTCGCGGCGGGGGCGGTCGACTTGGGGGCAGCAGCATGCCACCATCACGCGCAGAGCTGAGGTGGACCCTTGGAGTGGAGGGGCAGTGGATGCTACCTTCGCACGGCGAGAGGCCCAGTCGGGTTGCAGTAGTGGCAGTCATGGGGCTTGGGACTTGTTGAGTTGGAGAGCGGCAGAGGCGAGTTCCGGTTGGCACGGTCACGTTCAGTTGTATGGGAGTGCTTGAGGCGCTGTTAGGTGTAGAGTTCAGAGATCCCCGCTCGGGGCACAGTCTCCGCCTATGTTTGACAGAGTTCGACAGCAGTCGCACACTTGGAATGCAGTTACGAGGAGCATCTGCAGCAGTGTGACGTCTGGCATCATCGACGAGCACGTTGAGAGGAGCACCCGTAGCTGTGTGGCGTCTGGCATCACCGACGAGCACTTTGAGAGGAGCACCCTTAGCTGTGTGACGTCTGGGCATCACCGACGAGCACTTTGGGCGGAGCATCTGCAGCGGTGTGACGTTTGGGCATCACCGACGAGCACTTGCATCAGTGTGACGTCGGACATCATTGACGTATAAAAGTAATTACAGAAGTATGCATGATATGAGTCAGTATTAAAAGTAAGTAAGCAGTATTGTGAAATAATCGAATGTGGAAATCATATTTGTGGTCCAAGTTGAAAGTATCAATGATTCACTTTGTCAAGTAACCTGTCATTGCTTCATAATTAAAATATAAGTAAATAATATACCCCTAAAGGGGTTAATAGTATTTCCCCTCTCCCACCCCCTTTATGTAAGGGACCTGTAGATGTGTATTCCAGTAGTAAATAACATAAATCAAAATGCATCTTGTCAAATACAGACCGAAACTCATGAGGAAGGAAGAATGAGTTTGATAGGAGGAGGAATATACTATATGTAATCGGTAGGTGTAGCAAAATTATCAATACAAAATGTCAATCATAAATTATAAAGCCATGATTCAAAGTGTGGATTATGTCGGCATGTGAAGCTTGTAAACAATGTTGAAGATAAGTGTAACCAGAAATTTATGATGGAAGCATGAAGAATCTCAAGATTTGGACTTATGTGTCTTTGCCTACATTTGTGTTTTTTGGTTCCCATGACATATTGCCAATAAAATAGTGTAGGTTGCCGTTGATGCGGTCGATTTCATAGTTGAAAACCCGGTTTCCCATAAATTTGTGAACCACATATACAAAGAAAAGAAAAGCAAAGGGGTCTCGATGTCTTTCAATGATACCGGGTATGCGCGGTGCATACCAACCCGAAAAAGCCGTATCACAAACAACCATAGCATATGGATCTTTGACATCCGTTTGATGCGCACGATGCAAGAGGCCGGTATAATGAGAGTATAGATGATGTTTTTTCATTCGGGGCGATATATGGTTCCCTTACATGGTAAGTAACTAATTTGATAGGGCAGATCCCCCGATCAAATGCTGAAACCATGTTATGGCAAAAATTCTCAAAGTTTTTTTTTTGTAAAAACTGAATGTCTAACTATGTAGTCAATAAATTGGGAAAGTAATGAAACTCTAGGGTTAAGGAGTGGCCCCATGTCCCCGAAGAATTGATTTACTACTTCAGCAATAATCTTTTTGGAAATTTCAGAATGAAGATTCCAGGCTGTAGATGCTGACATGCAGTGTGATTTTCCATGATTTATTGCTAAATTATTTTTGAAAGAAGCGCAGATTCGCCGTCTCTTATTGCTAGATTCTAAATCTATGATTGGTGTGATACCAAATGATGTAGTATTTGTCCACTTATATAATATATGTTCAGTGGATATGCCATTTTCATAATGGTGCATGTGTGATACAAGTTGTTGTCTCATTATTTCATTGCTATTTGAAGCAGTGTAAGCATGGGACCACCGACTATCATATGAAGAAATATCATGGTGCAGCCTTGTCTGTGAAAGCGGTGTCGTTGATCTCGGCGAGTATTTCTGCATCGATGGCTGTTGTGGCTGCTGTTGTGGGCTTCTTGAAGTATGTGTTGACTGTGGATTCTCACCAAAAATAAATGCCACGTCAGTATGCATATTTGCATAAAAATGAGAAATGAAAGTACAGATGATTGAATTCTGACTCGGTATAAATATATCTGGTAAATGAATTTTGTCATCCTCTTTGAATAGTCCTAATTTATTTCTTGCAAGAGAGACATTTATACCCACAGAGTTGATAAATTCTGCAGGAGGTGCATATAATTGTAGAAGAATGAATGGCAACATCTGCTGTGTAATTGATTTCGAGTGTGTCGGATATAAGTGAGATTTGATTGCAAATGTGTTGAGCATATTGTGTATTCAGCATCAATGAATGAAGATCTGTCATTATGGGGAAATGATTGGGTAAGTGTTGAATATAATTTGAAGAACTAGAATGTGTTGATTGGGGTGATTGGGGTGATTGGGGTGATCGGTTGAATGTCTTACTTGAAATCGAATCTTGAGTGGTTGCTGTAGATAAAGGTACATCGTGGTGACAACCAACCGTCGTTGCATTGCTGTAAAAGTGATCCACTGGAAACTCGTGTATAGCACAGTAGACATCTACGGGCCTCGCTGATTTCGTGGCTCTTGCCACAGTAGTTAGAAATTGTAAGATCGTGGGATGTACTATGCATGATTCTGGCTTCGGAAGCAATGTGACGACTCCGTCTGTTTTCATGATGATATCTTGTAACTGGCAAAAATATAAATTCTGTTTTTGTAAATAACTGATTTCCTCTGTCATTTTCTGAATTTGCTGCATTTGGCGGTCATTGGTTTCATGTATCCCTGCAATCTTGTCTGCTAGTAAAGTCAGATCTTCACGTGTTTCTGTATCCATTTGCATCTTGCATTTGTGTTGGAAAACACAAATAGTATGCATAGTACCACATTTTCCATGTTGTTTTTCCCATGGGCACATGGGGATAAGTTTGTCTAATTTGTGGTCATGGATTCTAGGTACCGCGGTAAAGGGGTGTACACAATGGTCTCCTAATAGACAACCTTCATTGATTAATTTTTTGAGTTCCGCGGGTAGTGCCAATTGATATTGCGCACGTTGAGTATCCTTCCCACCGAGTATGCAATCTTTGAATAAGAAACGGTAGCAAAATGATGTAGTACGTTTCTGGATGTTTGTATCAATGGCCCCCGGAGTAGAAATATCAGTGGAATTCGTGTTTATCTCATGTGGTGTGATGACAGAATTGTTGTCGAGTAGGGCTTGTTGATCCTGATATTGCCATTCTGACCTTTATCGTCTTGGCATCAAGTAAATTACCTTACTACCTCTGACCTTTATCGTCTTGGCATGAAGTAAATTACTAACCTACCTCTGACCTTTATTCCCTAGATCTACAGACCTATTGGTCCTGTTCGTAAACTGTCATTCTGTCATTCTGTCATTCTGTCAATCAGCAGCAGCAGCAGCAGCAGCAGCAGCAGCAGCAGCAGCAAAGCGCGAATCCCAACGGACGGGGAAACCGCATGCGATCGCATCCCTCCATTTTTTTCGTGAATTGACTCGTTTAATTAAGGCTTCATGACGATTCGTTTCCCTAGGTCTACAGACCTAGTGGTCCTGTTCGTAAACTGTCATTCTGTCATTCTGTCAATCAGCAGCAGCAGCAGCAGCAGCAGCAGCAGCAGCAGCAGCAGCAGCAAAGCGCGAATCCCAACGGACGGGGAAACCGCACGCGATCGCAGCCCTCCATTTTTTTCGTGAAAGTGCGCCTTTACAACGAATGTTATACTCCCATTCCAGATGTAACACCCCAACGCAATAAACAAGCTATTAAAAGGGTTGCGCTCCCAATAGTCCCAATAGTCCAGATACTAGGTCTTTTGACCCAAGGCGGGTCCAAGGGCTTGGTGGTAGGTCCATGGACTCAGGGTGGGTCCAAAAGTCCATCCTTCCGGCAATGCTCGGTAACTGCAACGCAATGGTGCTTCAGTGCACTCACAAAGACCACCTAACTAGAGCATTTAAAGACGGGGGGGTAGGTGGTAGGTCCATGGACCCAGGGTGGGTACAAGGGCTTGGTGTTAGGTCCATGGACCCAGGGTGGGTCCAAAAGTCGATGCTTCCGGCAATGCTCAGTAATTGCAACGCAATGGTGCTTCAGTGCACTCACAAAGACCACCTAACTAGAGCATTTAAAGACGGGGTGGTAGGTGGTAGGTCCATGGACCCAGGGTGGGTACAAGGGCTTGGTGGTAGGTCCATGGACCCAGGGTGGGTCCAAAAGTCGATGCTTCCGGCAATGCTCAGTAATTGCAACGCAATGGTGCTTCAGTGCACTCACAAGACCACCTTACTACAACATTTAAAGACGGGGTGGTAGGTGGTGGGTCCATGGACCCAGGGTGGGTACAAGGGCTTGGTGGTAGGTCCATGGACCCAGGGTGGGTCCCAGGGCTTGGTGGTAGGTCCATGGACCCAGGGTGGGTACCATAGTCGATCCTTCCTGTAAGCTCATTAGTTGCAAGGCCTCACAAACAAGTTGTTAAAAAGGTTACACTCGTTCCTAATCAAATAAAATAGACAAACAAGGGTCTTTTCTTGTGCGCACATATCAATCCCGCGCGGCTTGCGTCGCTTTGATCCGGAATTAGAAACCCTTTTCCTTTTGGTTGGTGTATCCGCATCAACCTCTTCTTGTTCTTCATCCTCCAGCTCTCCTTCCCCCTCCTCTACACCTTCTTCCTCATTTTCATCAAACTCTTCCTCCTCATCCACCTCTTCACCCTCCTCATCCTCCTCTCCAGTGCCTGAGTCCTTGTCCAGAACGCTGAAACCAGGTAACGATTATTAACGTTTTACAGCCCCTTTAAAAGAAACAAAGTCGGCAACTAATAATTGGGAAATACAAAGTCGGAAAGCTACCTGGCCTCCAAGTCTTCCTGCTCCTCTTCATGACTCCTCAACTCGCATGCCAAACAAAAATAATCCTCTTGCGCTTTCAAAGCCACTCCCTTTGTAAACCCAGGGTTACCACAAGTAGCGTGCATTGCTTGATCACAGCCGTCGCAAAAGTAGATCTGATTCTTTGTACGTTCTTTCTTCCCACATACATTGCAAGCGCACGCGGGATCTTCCATGTCCTTAATCGTCCAGATACGCGGACCGTCCCCTCCAAACAAGGTGCTCAACGTCATAATTGTACCACAAAACAGTTGCTGCTTTCTAGTTTCTAGCTTTTTCGGTTACCAATCCACGCTTAATATATCCGCATCCAACACAATATATACTCAAAATGTGTAAAACCTTGGAAAAACCTAGATAAAACCTAGGTAGACAACAAGGTTCAAGTACCGCACAGTAGGAGGGGTACTACGGTCTACTTGTACTAGCATTGTGACATGATGTGACACACCGTCCCACATGACGTCTTCAGAGTGTCTTTGAATTTCTTGGAGTTGTCTTTGATTCTGATATGACACCACTGTTAAAGGTGTCATGCTGTCTTCGCCCTGTCTTCGAAGGCCTTATATATATATATATATAGCAATGTGTACATCTTACATAACTCATGTAACATATCTCACTTTTACACATGATATTTTTAATGGCATTTTCGTGAAGATATGTGATGGTCAGCACATGGGGTTTTGCTGATTGAAACCCACGACCATGCAAAAAGTGGTGATAATGTGTGTTTTATCAGCAATGACTTATAGTCACTGGCTGATGTCTGTCAGATAGTTTTTAACTTACTTAGGACTATCAACTCCGTAGATGACCTTTTCAGGCGAGATTGCTCCTTGGTTCTGTCGCCTGTCTTTGGCAGTCGATCGCATTGCAAAGTCTCACGAGTGAGTCTGCTGGAGATCTGCTTTATATCTTTGGATCTATGATAGTTCTCTGGGTGGTGTTGCCACCCAGATACTAAGTAGTTGGAGCAAATGCTCATAGTATTTCTATTATCTGCTTTGTCATATATCATGTTGAATTTCTGATTTACTGTACAAAGTATGCACTGAATAGTGATCAGGTTTCTGATTCAATTGTTATGATGCATAAGTAGATAATGAAGTTGCTCCAGCGATTGTGTGGGATGCATGGACAGTGCTCAACAGTGACCAACTGTTTATTTGAGCACTGTATACTGCCTTCGGGTCTGGAGATATTCTCCATCCAGCCCTTCAACAGGTTGTTTTATCCTGTCCCATATGTATCGCCATCGCTGACAGTCCACACGCACATGTGTGTGTGGCTGGTATGTATGCATTAATTGTACATAAGCAATGTATACACTTTATTTTCATATGTACATTGATCATTTACACTTTACTGATTAAGTGTACAGTAATCACTCACTTTTAAGAAAACCCGACGTTAACCTCTTAGTTGCCGGAGGAATTTCGGGGTTTTGAAAATGTTGGGTTATTTGCAATAACTTTGGCATAAGGGTCCTGCCTCAACTTTTGAAAATAGTGTCGGAAAGGTCTTCTCAAGGCGAATCACATGCAAACGTTATAAATACATGACACTTGATACCGATGACGTGATTGTCAACTGAAAAATGTTGATGGATGTGCACATCGTTAACAATGTAAGCCCTAATATTGACCCTATACCTCCAGGTATAATCTTACCAAGTGCTCAACATGCGGTTAGGGCTACTTATATTATTAGGGGTTTGTAACACTATGACACATGTGCCCTAGATGTGACTCATTATGGTCAAGCTAAAATAGAGTGCGTCTGGGGAAATATTTAGAGCATCGTCGCAACATGGTTGCTCCCAAGTGCATGGCTGCACGCGGCTCGATAAGAGCTTTTCAAAACTGTCTTCAAAAGTGAATTTGAGTTATTTGTCGCCGAGAAAATCAGTTTTGAGTGTTTGATGGACATGTCCATCAGCTGGCAGCTAAGGGGTTAAGAAACCAAACGCCGTTTGGGGGGGTACCCAACTCGATGAGTACGGTCGGGCTAGCTTTTCTCATAGTGTTGAAATAAGATAATACGCGGTCAAGCTAAGAAAATGGGTGCCATAAATTCCAATTGATGAGTACGTAAGTCTGGCTGGCCCGAAATCCCTGTTTTCTTAAATATGGGCGATTACCGTAATGTCAATATATATCTTCCAGTATAGTTGTTGTGTGTGTGTGATATATGTACAGATATATCATTGTGACACTCACTGTTGAGTCACACACATCCACATATGTCAATGAACAAGTTGTGCTCTTTGTGTGTGTGTGCGCTACACACATTTATTACATACATCTGAAGTATATAATTATGAGGCAAGTTACATCAACTTTATCAACCATGTAAGGCTGTATACCACTGGACAGCGTGAAACATGGCATGATATATTATATACCTCAGTTGTAATATTCTGGGTGATATGCAAGTGAATTTTCACAGACAGGTCCGATGAGCCTTCCAGCATGATTGTGTCATAAACAGGAGAATAGGTATCCAATCCCAAATCCTTCGTCATGGATATCTAAGCTAATTCCTGTCTAACAATCTGCTGGCATCTTATGATGTCTGGATTATAGTTATAATAATGTGGGTGTATTGCTGCTATACCAACCGCTATCGTGATCAGGCTGGGTGTATATGTATCAAGAAATACTGGATGAATGCATATACATCAAACACAGTATTATGTCGTGCACACATGATTTCTGTATGATGAATTATAGTATGCTGTCAGTCGCGCACACAATCACTGCACAAAAGTATAGTATACTGCAGCTTGGTATTGTGATGCATGGTATTGTGATGCATGATATTGCTGCATACACTTGGTATATACTGTACGGATGGTGTATGCTGCATATGTGATGTATGCTGCATGGTACATACACATATGACTGCACAGTATCAATATTCATCTGCTGTTATATTATGTGTCCGACTGCAAACTTTGTATGCACTTTTGCCAGTAATTGAACAAACATCCTCTCTGTATGCTATGTGCGCGCGTCAAAGATATTGAATAGCGTGCTGCATATATGAATTATGCGCCCTCATCGCGCGTCCTCTGAGCATGATGAAATCATTGCAGGTGTGCGCATATTCTGACAAGCTAAATCATCGTATGCGCGTCGACAATCGATTTTTGCAAACCATTTGCAATAACGAATTATGTATGTGCGCTGCACTGAACAATTAGTGCGAATAGCGAATCATCACTGTCGCTGCGGAGAGTGAACATTTATGTCGCCGGTATGTGTCGCATGGTACGAATGCCATCGCGCGTACGGATCATACATACTGATGACGGTTTAATCATTCGCGCGTCCGTATGTCGCATATCGTACCAACCCTGCGAATGATAATAGAATATATGTGCGATCTGTATGCAGTAAGCACACCTTGTCGTTGTTATTCTCTGACGATATTTATGCGAGCGAATGCGTTCGCGACGGTAATTCCTCGCGCACTCCGTTCGCTGTTGATTCTGCAGCGGTTGTTATTATGCGATATATGGTCGTATATGCGCGATCGCTGTCGCCTGTATGATTGTATGCGTGAACCTGTTACATACACAATATACAATATATCTCTATTGCTGCACTGCACACATTTATGTGTCCTCGTTCGTCGCGTGGACGAGTAGAATACCACTGTCAAGGTTGTATATTCAACCTTTCAAACTATGCGGCTGCTATTGAACAGTAGCAACTCGCAACAAGTATTGATGGGTATGAGTGCAGTCTGATATCCAGAATCTACTGCTTGAGCTCAA
>LGRX02008888.1:0-31003 GCA_001247695.2 Cymbomonas tetramitiformis
CACTGTGCCCCCAAGATGCTTGTGTGTCCACCATGCCCCCCTAGATGCGTGTAGCTTCTCCGCCACCCTCCTTCCGTGTTTCTTCTCCACCCATTCTCGAAGTTCTCCCGGGGTACGGCCGTACAAGAAGTCCTCCCGCCTGGCCGGGAGTAGCATACGTCGCAATGCTTCCATAGGCAATTTAGTCACCGTATCCGGTAACACTTGTTGAATCCTTCCCAACAACTCCTCTAGTCCGGTTTCCCGAATCCTCGCAGTGGTTGGGCATTTACAAAAAATGTGGTGCTCATTCGCGATCGATTCATCTGTCGGGTGGAGGGGGCAGAAGTACCCTGGGTACAGGTCCGGGAAATATTTATCATTTGTTACCTGTACGTTTCTCGGTGTCGGCAGACTACCAACACCTAGTTCAGCCGCAAAAATATTAGTTTTATCCCCGATTGCCCCCTTTGTCACAGAGGCCTCCCTCCAAATTTGCGGTTTGTTCAGAAAGTTGATGTGATTCGCGTCTCCGGCTTTTCTCCAAGCGGCCTGCATAAGATGCTCGTCCCAATCGCGGTACCATCTTGAATGCATGTAGTCCGTACGGACGGTGGGGCCATCACGTCCGCCCCCTGCTGCTACCGCGTAGTATTTGGGCAAGAACAGGTATGGTTTTCGGAAGATACACGGCCCACTTCTAGCCTGTTTGGCTTGCTCATCGGCTCTTGAATTCAGAACGCTCGGCCATTCATCGCTCACGGTGTGTGCCTTCACATGGACCAAATCCGTCGTGGCCCCCATGTGGTCCATCCTGTTCAGCAGTTCAGCAGCCAGTTTGTACAAGGAGTACCCATTCATGGTCCTCCACATTCTAGGGTCCACCCAGGCTCTCACTTGCACCTTGCGGATGTTATCTATGGTGTTCTGCGAATCGGTGTATATGATGAGATCCTTATCCGGTTTTTGTAGCAGCAGTGCTGACACAACCCCATATGCCTCTGCCCGTGCTATCGATTTCTCCCCTGGTGTGGATGAGCTCATATACGTCCCATTCTCTGTGACCACTGCACTGCCCGCCTCGCCCGTGTATGGATCGTAACTCCCATCTGTAGCCATGTGCCTCTCATCCAACGAGAACAGGTCCATGCGGGCTGTCATAATGCAAGTGTTCGAGAAGTTTGCGGGATTATCCCACATATTTCCGTGGTATCTCTTCGTTTTGCTCCAAAGCAACCGTGACAACTCCCGCTCGGTCCGGGCCTCCATGCTCACTCCCGAAGAAATCAAGCCTAGGTGTGTCATGTCACGGAATGATGTGTGTATGACAAGCCCCCCATGTCCGGGGAGTTAAGTATCGTGGCAAACACTCCTCCGCTATGGCCAGCTCTCCCATACAACTCCCCCAACGTGAGGTGGCCATGCGCCCCTAGGAAAGCCTGCAATGATGGCTTATTCTTTATCCCCTTGGTCTGCAACCCTATAAAATCGAGTAGAGTACAATCCTTCCCCTTGTACCAGTGAGGGTTTACGTTAATGTAATGTGAGCTCCTGCGGAGGCCCTCCCCTGCCTCCCTAATGTACTCTGGGTAAAGCCTGCACTTCTTCATTGATGGGATGCGGTTCTCTTTGTTGTCATGAACGCCCCCTCGTAGGGCATTCCATCCGGTTGTTGCTCGCGCAAGCTCCCTATCGTGTCAATTGTGGTGAGGGAGCAGTATTTGCTCGGTGATTGCAATGCCTGCAGCAAGTTGTCGAGTTTGGCGGTGTAGTAGATCGCCTCAACATTGTCTACCCCGAACCCTAATCCCGTGGATTTGTTGAAAACTGCTGCCCTTGGGGTGTTCAACATGCAACTAAGTTTCTTGCTCACCAAAAGCCAAATTTCATGAGTTATCCCTGCGAGTGTGGTGTCGTCTGCTTCGCCGTCTCCAGATCTTGGCATTTTTCTCTTGGCCATCCAGTTAGCAACAAAGCAATATTGGAGAATACTAAGCACGTCAGAATTTAGAATGCGTACTGATTCCGTCTGCCTAAAGCTTCCCTTGGAGAACCGCTCCATGGCCTTGTTTATCTTCATGTACACTTTCATATTGTGGTGTTTCGCCATGTTTCTGCGGGGCTTGCATCACCATCTCCAACCGTGATGAGGTACCCCGAATATTCCAGGGGGACTGAGTTTGGCCGATGTGGGACTAAGCATACGGCCCCCGTATGGTCTCTGATCCGAACTTCCGGGGGAGTCCCTTCATAGGGCAAGTATGACGTGTACGGAAAGACCCACCTATAAGAAAACAGGGCTGTGGGGGTAGCGGCTGGCTTCTTAATATCGAGGGGCTCCGTTTCACAGGTAGCGACGTTCAATTTCTAGATTTGGCACAGATTCTGCCTAATCGGATGGCTCCAAAACACCGATTTTTTCTCAATCGCGGTGCAGATTTCGTATGTGAATCATCCAGCGTCCGATTTTCTTAAACAAGCCTTCTACGATTTCACGATTCAGCAAAAAGTAGCGGTCGCTTTCTTAAGATGTTCAGGTGTTTTCACCCCGAGACAAAGCTTTCAAACGGACGAACCATGGACCCGACAGTCAAAAGTCAATTACGGCGTCTAAAACAAGCTGCTAGTGACGACATAATCACTGCGACAGATTTTAAGAATGCGAAGACGAAACTGCTTGGGACGCAATCTGATATACATGTATACAATTTCAATGAGTCAGTTTGCGATGAGCTGAAGGAGTTAAGACAGTTTTTGGAGGAAGAGATCCTCGACGCAACCGAGTATTCCGCACAAAAGCGCGCACTTATGTCTTCAACTATATCTGGGCCAGTAGGGGAAAGTGTTTCAGATGAAAAACATGAGAGCATGGATTGTTCGCCAGATGTCTTGGAGTTCGAGGGAGCAGATTTGGTGGCTGAGTTGGGGGTTACGAAAGCCGGGATCCCTGAGCCTGCTCGTGTCTGTGGAACGTGATATTTCAAATCTGAAATGAACTAATAATGCCGCATCGCGGTGAATTCGTGATTGCCAGTTAATTTTCCCATGTGCACATTATAACGTTTGATGCTATTGAAAATCGTTTATTACAAATGCCAAAAGGGGAGGGTGCTTACTAAGCCCCCCCGCTTGTTAAGCGTTCGTTTATGCTTCGTTTATTACGGAAAATTAAACGAAATCCGATCCCTGGGTATTTTTGTAAATTTCACATGAATGCACTATGCCGACTTTCTTAAAATTAACAGAAATGCACACTTGCCTGTAGAAATCTAGCGTGTATTTTCTTAAATCGTGCCATAATTTTGCTCAAATCCTAGCGGCTAGGGACTTTCTAAATTCCGGCACTTTCTTAGAATTTTCTGAAAAATCCAGCGGCTGGTTTCTTATAGGTGGGTTTTCTTATAGGTGGGTCTTTACTGTAGTGGCATTTTGATGGGCTAAGGTGAAGGCCCACCATTTGCATGAAAGTTGAGAACGAGTTCACCATGTCCACGAATTCCTCCGGGTATGACACAAACTATGACAAAGTCACAAGCTTTTGATGATATTCACACGTTTGTCCAGTTTTGTCATACCTAATGCTAAGGTGGGCTTGAGGGGGGTGGGGGAGGGTGTGGCGGTTGACGGGAGGGGCGTGGGAGCAGGGGGTGCCGACCATTATGAGCGCGGAGGTTACCGATTTGGCGCAGTAGTTAGTCTCGACCAGTGGGAGAGGATTGGTTGTCATGGCGGTTGCTGTAGAGTTAGATTAGTCGGATTCTCCATGTATGTGCTAGCAGGGGGAACTTTTAGGATAGGGACTGCCCTTGACCCTGTATGGTAGCCGGGGGCGAATTGGCTCCCCGGGGTAAATTAATTTAAGTCATACCTAATGCTAATCCCACTATCTTAAGATAGAGACAAACGCATGTTGTTCTCAATAACCGTGTCATTCACTCGACTGCCAGGAGAGGACGCGACTCGCAAGCTTCCTGCGCTTGGCTTGCTTGAGGCTTGTCGCCCACAAGGCAAAAGCAAGAATCAATACTAATTTTGGATGCGTGGCTAGAAAGCTAAGTTGATGTACGCGAACCATCCTGACCTGCCTGTCTGTCAATCATTCAGGTGTGCGCTGATCATTGATTCCGGGCGGCACGATGCAACTCACATGCGGCTGCTGCCCTATTATCGCACGCGGCTGGATTAAAAGCGAATTACTTGTGAAATTTGTAGAACTCATCACTCTAAAACTCCCAGTCATGTTTCTCCAAGGACCGCTAGGCGCTCGGTGAATTTTCTGTGGATTGCTTTCGCTTCTTTTGCAGCCGACAGCTAAGCTTATGCCGTGACGTGCTTGCTTCGTACAGTGGCTAAAGCTCTGTTCAAAATTTTGGCGGCGCGAGAAAAACGAGATTCTGGCTCTCTGTACGATTTCGGAGGCAACCTTCACTGAAGCCCCAGGGCCACTTCGCAGTGGTCAACACTGAGCTTTCGGGTAAACGCACTTGTCACTACAACGCTGCGAGATGAGCCTTGTTCTCACAGTATCCGAGCTTTATGAGCTTGGCCTAGGCCTCGGCAACGTCCGTCACCGCGCCATACCTAATGCCTCAGCCTCTACCAATGATAACCGCCTGCCCGTGAGACTGCGCCCAAGCTGCTGCACTAGAGCCACGCCCGAAAGCGCAAGCGAGCATATGGTTTAGGGGCATCCCGGTGCGATGCTCGGCAGGAGCATAAGGGACAGCACGAACCACTACATAGAAGGCAATAGCCGACTTCCGTTGTGCTGAAGTCGTGCTCGTGCTGTGGAATTCCACCTGGGGGTGTGGTGGGCTGTGGTGGGGCGAGCGGCTCTCCCGAGGCTGCAATGAAGCTTTTGATTTCGTACATAACATTTGCGCTTGTGGCTCGCACCGCTGTCACGCAGCGTTCAATCGGGCATTTGTATGTATGTATGTGTGTGTCCTCTCCTGATTTGCTTCTCGCATCCACTGGGATGATGGTGGGCGTGTATGTATGCGGTTGTCCTTGTGGTGCCATTCTGGCGGGCACTGCCTCTTGGAGACCTTGGTAGATTCGTCTGCCTTTGCTACAAGGAGAGGCAGAGGGGGGTGATGTCCACGTTCTGTGTTTTCCCTTGATTTTGCGGGGAGCACTTCGGTGCCCGCACTTGTTCTTTTTGTTCACTGGATACGAGCACTTAGGTGTCCGTGTTTGGTTTTCCCCCCATCAGACGTCCATGCCGGCGACAGATGGAAACTTTTTTGGGGTGCCCAGAGCAAGTAGGGGAGACATTGGTGGAGCATGCACCGCAGCTGGGGATCCCCTATCTGGTTTGAGACCTTTAGCTTGCCTGAGCTTGAGCACCGGATTGGAATATTTCCATGACGGACCTGCGGTGCAAAGCTGGATGAGCTCCTAGCTACCCCACATTTTCGGCTGTGATTCGTGTTTGTGATGGGTTGGCTTTGCGCTTGGTTTGGGATGTGTCGAAGTGAATGATATCTTGCCACGGCCCGGCCCTGTTCCTGATTTACTTCTCACATCCACTGGGATGATAGTGGGTGGGCTTTTGTCGGCTGATCTTATGCAATTCAGTGTGTGTATGTATGTATGTGCTCTATATATGTATGTATGCATGTATGTGCTCTATGTATGTGCTCCCTGTATGTATGCATGTATGTGCTCTATGTATGTATGCTTCTATGTATGTATGCGCTCTATGTATGTATGCGCTCTATGTATGTAGCTCTATGTATATGTGCTCTATGTGCTCTATGTATGCATATGCTCTATGTATGTATGTGCTCTATGTATGCATGTGCTCTATGTATGTATGTGCTCTATGTATGTGCTCTATGTATGCACGTGCTCTATGTATGTATGTGCTCATGCGCATGTGCTCTATGTATGCTATCTATGTATGTCTGTATGTATGTGCTCTATGTATATGTGCTCTATGTATGCTATGTATGATATCTCTGCATGTGATGCTCTATGTATGTATGTATGTGCTCTATGTATGCATGTGCTCTATGTATGTGCTCTATGTATGCATGTGCTCTATGCATGTAGAACGGAGCCGGCGCTCTCTGCTCACTGCCTCACTCCTCGAGGCAGCCTCGCTTACATGCACTTGGCGCCACCTCATGAACCCACCTCATGAACCCACCTCATCGTCTTGGTTTGACTGCTTGCCTCCCTCCGCGATCAACGAAGCGCACTTGAACCGTGTCTACTTCTGAATCTGTGCAAGCGCATCATTCGCAGGTTCACACTCAACGCCTCCCTAGAGCTCTCCAACGTTACTCCCTAAAGCTCTTCAGTGTTACTCCCTAAAGCTCTCCAGCGTTACGGTGAGCATTTGCCTTGGCTACCTAGATACTCCCTTCCGATATGCTCGGAGGTGCGCCCCATACTGAGTGAAGCTACCAAGCGCACAGGATCCTGCCTGCCTTTTCTACGCAGAGAGGTTTCTTCTCCTCCTTGTTAGGAAGAACTTCGCTGCGTTGGCTAAGCGTGCCCTCGCTGTCCCCGAGTGGTGCGAGCGGTGCTGGGGCTGTCCGGCTGTGCGAGTGACGACGCGCTCATTGGATCTGCACGTCAAAGAGTACTCAACGGGCAAATTCTACGCGCTCGATGCAACCGGGCCCACCGGCGCTCGATGTCATACATAGAGTGCTATTAGGGGTTGCTGGCCTTCGACCGTGCCTGCGGCCTACACCTGACGTCAGGTGCAGATGGATAATAGGTGTTTGCATGCGTTCGCTGCGACCGGGCCTGCGGCCTGCGCTGGATATCAGTCATAGAGGGTTGTTAGGGGATTTCACGTGCTCGTTTCAACCGGGATCATAGCCTGCCCTTTACGTGATTCATAGGGGGCTATTCGGGAATGGTATGCTCACAATGCGACGTGGCCTGTAGCTTGCGCTTGATGTTAATTAAAGAGGGCCGTTGGGAGCTTGCGCGCACTCGATGCGACCGCGCCAGCGGCCTGCGCGAGATATCCGGTATAGAGATACAGGTGCTTTCTTGGGTTTGACGTAACGTCCTGTAGCTTGCACGGGTTGTCAGTTGTAGAGGGCTATCACGCATGCTCGGTGTGACCAGGCGTGTGACCTGTGCAGGAGGCTATGGGCGCTGGTATCCACTGAGTGCAACCGAGCCCGTGGCCTCCCTGTGACAGGGGCAATACGACGTCAGTTATAGGGGTCTATTCAGGGTTAGACACTCAGTGTGCCCGGGCCTGTGGATTCTGCTGGACAGCAGATACAAAGGTCTAAGGTCCTTTCCTTAAGCTCAATGTGACCGGGCCTATCGACAGCAATTATATAGGGCTGCTGCCATCTGTAGAGTTCAGTGCGACCAGCCCGATGGCTTGTGCTCGATAGCAGGTACAGGACTACGGTCGTTTGCGCGAGCTCAATGTGGGCGGGCCTGTGGCTTGCGCGGTATCTGCCGCCGCGCGGATGTGCGTACCGTATTCTGAAAGATTTGTGCAAATCAAGCGAGAGAATTGTTTGCCGTGTATTCATTCAAGTGTGTATGTTGCGCAGATATATGGTAAAATCTGGAAGCTCACGTGTCGACGACCAACAGCTCCCCTCCGCACGGCAAGAGAACATGTAAAGTGTGCTAGTGAATTGAGATTATGACGTCGTTGGCAATCTACCGGCCGCTTTTTGCAGTGTTCCTCCTCGCATGTGCGACGAGGAGTGCTTACTCAGCCTCCACGGGCTTTCCCACCGCCTTTTCGGCTGGTTCTGAAACCGTCTCCCCCACGGAAGCCTCCACAGGCTCCCCTACCGCCTTGGCTTCGGGTTCGCCAACGGACGCCCCTACAGCCGCGCCAACCACCTCTCCAACTGGCTACCCAACCACCTCCTCTTTGCCCACCTCCAATTCATCCTCAATTTCCCCCACGGCCGCCCCTGCAATTCCTACGCCGTCAGTATCTCCCTCAGCCTCACCAACAGACTCCCCCGCCTCACAAGCAGAGATCCCCACAGATTCGCCCACCGTGGCCCCCTCAGCCTCACCGACTGCAACCTTCTCCCCGACTTCCCCGACGGCCAGCACCACTGATTCACCTTCAGTGACCCCTACAGTCTCGCCCACGATATCCCCTACCTTCTCACCAATAAGCAATCCCACTGCCCCATCAACAACGCCCACCACCTCACCCACGGATGCCCCCTCATCAGGCGTACCTGCCTCTGCTTCACCCACGGCTACCTCCTCACCTACAACTTCTCCCACTGGTTCTTCCACGAACTCTCCCACCACCTCGCCTACCGTGGCCCCCTCAGCCTCACCGACTGCAACCTTCTTCCCGACTTCCCCGACGGCCAGCACCACTGATTCACCTTCAGTGACCCCTACAGTCTCGCCCACGATATCCCCTACCTTCTCACCAACAAGCAATCCCACTGCCCCATCAACAACGCCCCCCACCACCTCACCCACGGATGCCCCCTCATCAGGCGTACCTGCCTCTGCTTCACCCACGGCTACCTCCTCGCCTACAGCTCCCACTGGTTCTTCCACGAACTCTCCCACCACCTCGCTACCGTGGCCCTCAGCCTCACCGATCGCAACCATCTCCCCGACTTTCCCGACGGCCAGCCCCACTGATTCACCTTCAATGACCCCTACAGTCTCGCCCACGATATCCCCTACCTTCACCAACAAGCAATTCCACTGTCCCCATCAACGACGCCCCCACCACCTCACCCACAGATGCCCTCATCAGGCGTACCTGCCTCTGCTTCACCCACGGCTACCTCCTCGCCTACAGCTTCTCCCACTGGTTCTCCCACGAACTCTCCCACCACCTCGCCTACCGTGGCCCCCTCAGCCTCACCGACTGCAACCTTCTTCCCGACTTCCCCGACGGCCAACACCACTGATTCACCTTCAATGACCCCTACAGTCTCGCCCACAACATCCCCTACCTTCTCACCAACAAGCAATTCCACTGTCCCATCAACGACGCCCCCCACCACCTCACCCACGGATGCCCCCTCATCAGGCGTACCTGCCTCTGCTTCACCCACGGCTACCTCCTCGCCTACAGCTTCTCCCACAAACTCTCCCACCACCACGCCCACCGTGGCCCCCTCAGCCTCACCGACTGCAACCATCTCCTCGACTTCCCCGACGGCCAACACCACTGATTCACCTTCAGTGACCCCTACAGTCTCGCCCACAACATCCCCTACCTTCTCACCAACAAGCAATCCCACTGCCCCATCAACAATGCTCCCCACCACCTCACCCACAGATGCCCCCTCATCAGGCGTACCTGCCTCTGCTTCACCCACGGCTACCTCCTCGCCTACAACTTCTCCCACTGGTTCTTCCACGAACTCTCCCACCACCACGCCCACCGTGGCCCCCTCAGCCTCACCGACTGCAACCTTCTCCCCGACTTCCCCGACGGCCAGCACCACTGATTCACCTTCAGTGACCCCTACAGTCTCGCCCACGATATCCCCTACCTTCTCACCAATAAGCAATCCCACTGCCCCATCAACAACGCCCCCCACCACCTCACCCACAGATGCCCCCTCATCAGGCGTACCTGCCTCTGCTTCACCCACGGCTACCTCCTCGCCTACAACTTCTCCCACTGGTTCTCCCACGAACTCTCCCACCACCACGCCCACCGTGGCCCCCTCAGCCTCACCGACTGCAACCATCTCCCCGACTTCCCCGACGGCCAGCCCCACTGATTCACCTTCAATGACCCCTACAGTCTCGCCCACGATATCCCCCAACTCGCAGTCCCTCGTGGAGTCCGTCCTGCGCTTCTCGGATCTCGAGATCGCCTGCTTCAATGATCCGCATTTTGCTTCCAGCTTTCGTGAAGATTTTGTGGTCCGGCCCTCTCCGATTTCCCCAGAGCGCCTTCGATACCGCCTCACTCGCAACCTCTTCCCAGCCACACAACACTTGAACAGCACCTCGACGGAAATCAAACCAGGACAGCACTTCCGCACTACATGCACTACCGCTCCCTCAGTGAACAAGTCCAGTCCTGTCATTAGCACATGCTTCCTTCTCCCAGCCACAATATCCACCCTGAATTCACGGTTTCGTGCAAATCCACGCGGCAGTAGCTGCTGGTATACGAGGACGACTCCGCGCGTGCGCTTTATGTAGATTCGTAGGGGACGAGCATTGGCGGCTGTTTTATGCACGTGTCCTGCTTGGTGCGACGTGGCAAAAAACCCCGGGAGCAGCGCATATCCAGGAGGAAGTCACTGTGGTGTGTGCCTATCCAACACCATTCCAAGGTCACCGCATGCTTGGATGGGCACCCTTGGATGGGCACCCTTGGATGGCTCGGCGCCGTCAACTAGAAGACTCGCAGCCGCCTGGTCTCCCTCTCGTGCCTTTCCCTTCCAAGAGCCCCCCCCGGGACGTGGATGGTTGGTCGGTCCGGCTCAGCCACCGGATTAGAATGGCATGCCGGATGCCTCGACATGGCGCGTGCGATTCTTACTGACCGATGGTTAGCTGTCGGGGGCGCAGACTCAAATGGCACAGGAGGCGAAAGTGAGGACTGCTGACGTCACCATCCATGACATCGCGGCGGGCAGTGTTGCGGTTGTCTCCACTGTTGCATTCAACGAGGCAGCCACAACGAGCGGAAAATCCTCCAGCATGGCGGAGACCCTGAGGGAAGACCCGGGGAGTATCTTTCCGCTGTGGGCGAACACTACCCTGTACGGCACTGTGAGCTCCTCGGGGGTCAACGTCTCCACCTTCAGGGCGCCATCCACAAGTGAGCCGCGCCCTGAGCTGTGCTTGCACGGCTTCGTGCCTACGTGGCGCCCTCAGCTGTGCTTGCACGGCTTCGTGCCTACGTGGCGCCCTCAGCTGTGCTTGCACGGCTTCGTGCCTACGTGGCGCCCTCAGCTGTGCTTGCACGGCTTCGTGCCTACGTGGCGCCCTCAGCTGTGCTTGCACGGCTTCGTGCCTACGGGCCATGCCCCCATCCATGCTGCCGCCATTGCTGTGCTGGCCTGCGCATATCTCTGCGCATGCTCGCATCTTTGAATCACAGTTGCATATGCAATGTGGCGATGAGTGATTGGGCACTGAACGCGTATCATGCGATTCTCGATGTTGCGGTTGGGCCTTGGGGCGCGTGCCATGCCCCTCGATGGGTGCTTACTGCTCTCTGTGCCAATTTCTTTAGCACTCCACATTCTGTCTACCACACTGCCACGTAGATGCAGTATGACTGCTCTATCTATGTACCCACACCCGGGACCAAACGCGCCGGCACACGTTGCGGGACAGCCGTTAATCCGGATTCTCCAGAACTCCTTGGAGAATGAGAAGGAGACCATGCCAGCCCCACTGAGCCGTCCGATTCCATCTGTAATTGGCTGCGACTGCTGCACCGACCAGCCTTTCTGACAAGTCTTTCTCAATGTTGGTAACGGCGGTGGCACATGGTTGCTGTGCCACCAGTAACTTCCCTTTTGCCATGCCAGTAGCAGCTGCTGTGCGCTATGCGAGCCACCGGAGAGGCATGCCACCAGAATATGCTTACTCCACACAGCCCGGATGCTGGACTTCAGGAAGGTAATAGCGCAAAAAGCACTGAGCGTATTTCAGTCACAAACTGAATCAGCTGTCCACACGGCGAAACGCCGCAAAGTTAAGCAATGCTTTGGTGATATTTGGCGAAAGTTCTGACCTGTGCTGTAGGGTTTGAGGCTCTTACCTTAGGGTTTCTCAGGGTTTCTTCAGTGTTTAACTTAATTTAAGCTACATTGGCACTACACAGTCAGTCAGTACACCAAAATTAGCAGCAGACGCTGCAGATTCCAACACTGGGTGTTCGTTCGCAATACGCTGAACATTGGATGTGCTTGATAGAGACCATGTGTCATGCCGGCATCCACGCGTGCGTGTGACCGTGCTGCGCCCCCGCCCTGTTTGTGCATTTTCTCGTCCCTCACTGAGTCCACGCGTGGGAGGAAATAAGTGCTGGGGATTGCAAATGTGTTCCTTTGGCCAGTACACCTTTGTTGCTGCGTTGGTGGTCGGGCAGCCCTGCTTGGAGTGTCCATCACCTGTGTTATACGCCTCGCATGGCAGTGTTCAGGCATCGTTTGGCTAGCCACGTAGCACCGGGGCGGGAATGGGTGCAGGATGTGAAATCCCTCACGTACCTAAACGTTTAGGGTGTGACTCGCGGTCTGCATGGCATGAGTGATTGGACACCGAGCAGGCTCTTGCTGTGATCTACATGACGCGGTGCTCGGGCCTTCGGGCGCTCCTCGCGTCGCTAAGTGTGCTCGCGCCACGCAGTGTGCGTAACCATGTTTAAATAGCATGCGGCCTTGGTGTTTGTGTTGCTCCATCCCAGGAGGTCGGAGGGCATCCGTGCTCCGCCCATGGCATTGACCCTACTTCATCGCCCAAGTCCAGGCAGGACGGCTGTTTGCCGAGCATTCCTTTTTCGGTCCTTCGACGGATGGTGGAGGAAGGGGATTCGGCCGCATTGGACCATCCGTCAGATAGCACAACTGCTCTACCCTGTTGCACCCTAACAGTAGTCTGTACAAATGAGGTGCTTTGCCACTCTCATGTAGGTGGTTGCTGCCAAAATAATAATAGATTTAGCATCTTACAGGAGGTGGGTTGTGGGGGCATGGACGCAGTGCCCACTATCTCTCCCACAAGTGCGCCACTGCTCAGCTGCACCTTCCTTTGCGATGGCCAGATGCTCGTCCACAATCCTCCATATTCAAGCATCTTACCGTTAAGAGTTGTGACGCAAATTTGTTTTTCTTGCTGCCCCTTCATCCCTCTAGATGCCAAGGGCTGATATGGGTGACAGCAGTTAGGGCGCTGTAACGGGAGAGCCTTCGAGCGAGAGGAAAAGCTCAGTGCGGAGGAGATCAGTCGGCACAAAGCTCGGGTAGACAGAGGCACGCTTTGGTGATGTTGCAAAGGGCATTTGATCGCAAACCCGGGGTCTGCTCGCCCGAGATCTCTTGCACGGGCTCCATGCAGTGATCTGATGCGGGGCTCCACTTCTTTCTAGCGGGACAAACCTAAGTTGTTGGTGTCCTCTAGTGCTCTTATGCCACTTCTAAGGGCTCGCGGTCAAGTCTGCAGCGTGCGTGGCGCCCCTCTCACAATGAGGCGCCCTCGTCCTCGCCGCCGCAGGAGCGCCGACGTCGAGCCCAACGGTTGACAAACGGATTTTTGTCTTATTTTCACTCATGGGTACGCTCAACACCGCGCAATGATGCCCGGCTTTTCTTGGCAGACAGGCCACCTTGGGAAATTCAATTAATGTGCGCCATCTTGGCTCGGTGGTCGTATGTTGCAGCGAGCTGAGCTACAGGATTCCTCGGGGTATCCTCCGCAAGTCAAGTCTCAAGTCACGCTTGTTTCTAGGCATCCGGCCGCATGCTGGTTTGAGAACCTAGTTTGTGTTGCCTATCGATCATTCGGCTGAGCATAGGAATGAGAATGAGAGGGCAGGCAATGCGCGTGAAAGGATAGGTTCCCAAATCGTCGCGGATCATGTGCACCCTTTGTTGACCCTCTTTGTTGCCGTGAGATCACGAAGTGCGCATGTATCCCGTGCTGTTGTGACCGGGTTACGAACCGGGGTGCATCCGATCCATTCCGGTGAGGCAGTGGAAGGGTTCATGAGACCCGCCAGCACACCCTGGGAGCCCCTGTGGTGACACCGCATCGGGCGGCGTCCGCGCAATCGAATTCAAGTAGCTCCTCGCAGCTCCATCTGAAGAGCTCGAGATATGATGGGGCACGCCAGGTCTCAGTATCTGGTGAATTCAGATCGGAGGTGGTTGTTCGAGGCAGCAGAATGCCGCCATCGCACTCGTTGGCAGCTTCTGCCCGGAATGGTTCACGCGACTCGGCTAGAGACCGGAGGAGGAAATACCTCAGCAGCGAGTGTTAAGACTGGCAGTGCCCGAGAGCTTCTTGTGCACTGCGGGAGCATGTGCTGGAAACGCAAGAGGAAACATTTCAGTGGGCCCGCCAATTTGTGACGATTGCGCACGAGGGCCCGACAAAACTAGCACAGGATGACCTCAGGAGCTAGGTGTAGATGGCAGGTCTTGCGCGGGCTCCGTACAGTAGACAGAAGTGACGTGCTGAAGCAGCGCGGGGAGTGCGGAGATAACCTGGCAGTCCTCACCGGGCAGCAGTGGCTGGATGGGGGATGTGCGTGGGGCCCGGGTGTAAGTTGTGGCAATGGGAACCCACGGGCTTGGCTTTGAACGGCGTCGGTCGAGGAGGCACCTGTATTGCCTGTGGCCCTCCCGGCTCCGCCATCAAGGCTCGAGATTTCAAGGGCCGAAATTTGTGATGATTGTCACCTTCGATGGGCTTCCTCGTGCAGGACGCATCCTACGGTCAGGATTGGTGCGCCTGCGCTGACGCGCAGCTGCCCGGCTTGACTGAGAGGTTTGCCATGTGTGCCTCAAGTCTCGTGGAGAGCCTTCGGCTTATCAACACGGTGGCTGCGTATTTTGTTTGCACAATGCGCCATGTGTGCCGAGGCTAACTCGCTCGGTCGGATTGACTTGCGGCCATGTGTGCCGAGGCTAACTCGCTCGGTCTGATTGGCTTATGGCCATGTGTGTGCCGAGGCTAACTCGCCGGGTCTGATTGGCTTATGGCCATGTGTGTGCCGAGGCTAACTCGCTCGGTCTGATTGGCTTATGGCCATGTGTGTGCCAAGGCTGACTCGCTCGGTCTGATTGGCTTATGGCCATGTGTGCCGAGGCTGACTCGCTCGGTCGGATTGACTTGCGGCCTTCCCTCCTTCTCTGAAGGCCTTCCATGCATTTCCAGTCAGCGGAGCCCGCCTGATTTAGGGAGATGTTGAGGACTCAGAATGTAGTATCCGAACTTTGAAGATTGTGCCGGATGCTTTTGCGGATTGGTGTGCAGCGGTGATTGTCGGGATTGGGCTTTCCATCTTCACCGCCATCTTGATCTTCACCTGGCACGCGCGGAAGGAGCAGGTCGAGGGCAACTCGGATCCGGAGGTAGCCCCCCCCCTTCTAGACCCAAATCTGAAGGGAACAAGCATCATGTCAAGAAAGCTTCCCGGTAAGAAGACGTGAAAACCATTGAGAGGAAGCCCCCGTGGGTGCCGGAGCAATTTGTACACCCGCAGCCGCTGGAGGATTCCGCATGCCTGGCGCGAGAGATTCCAAAGCTGGGCACTCCACGGGTGACTTAAAGTGTGACCCCCGCAAGACTGAAGGTCTGATATGGACGGGATGTGTTCTGGTCTGCACATTCGTTATTCCTTGCTATAGCATTTGGCATGCGCCCGCCTTGTTTTTATAGTCTGCCGTGCCCCTTTACTTGGCAAATGTCTGACTGACAATGGCTATATCCGATCAATATCTTCTAGTGCATACCACCCTCCCATAGCTACAGGAGGTAGGCTGTCCAATATACAGTGTGTCCTGGAGCCCTGCGATGACCAATCGCGTGACACGCCTGGGAGGTTTGGGTGCAGATGCTGCAGGAGTTGGTACAGATGGACGGAGAGGATTCGGTCATTGTAACCGATCCGCACGATAAGCAAAATTTTGTGAATCCCATCTATGGTGAACCGACTCCGTACGATTTATAATGTTAGTACAGCCCAATGGGATGGGAATGGTCAGTGACGCTTCACAAGAGGTGGTGGAGAGATAAACATATATGCATATGGTGTATATTAAGAAAACCTCACGCAGCATTGCTGCACATAGGTTCGATTAGGACAGCAAGTGTCCTCCACCATCATAATCAATGGACACTGCAATCACTGTCCACTCAGGAGTGCACATTGTGGAAAACAGGAAATATCCGTATTGGAGCCAGAACATTTGGTCTGTACTGTACTCCCGTTTCGTCTGTACCATACTGTCTCGCGGTAATGCCAGGTTAGAGTATTCATGCAATAATAAGTGGATAATGCGATGAGAGGCAATGCATTCTCAACTTGCTCTTCGACATTCACAGTCCGCTATTCGGAATGCGCATATCATGGAATGCATCGTTGGAAGACATCATGATCCAAACTGTTCACAGCACTGCCTGCATGTTTGAGGAAATATATTGGAACAGACGACTGGACGGCAAAACATGAGCAGCAGTGTCTACCTGTATACACACTACGGTCTCTAGATTAACAACACCAGTAGTTTGGCGAGCTGTTGGATAGGTTTCCGATATTCAGGCATGGGTAACTGACATTTTCTGACCCAATGTACTGGACTGTGGCACAATCTAGATTGTATTTTGAGAAATCTTTTACTGAATACTGCGGAAGCACTCTTTCCTATTGAAGGAACGAAACCATAGATATCCAGAACACTGCACGATCATACTATGACCGAATTTTCGATTCGCGAATCCATCGGGACGCATTGTGGCTCCCGACGAAAAGCGAACGCGGCTGACTCCCGACTACATATGGCATCCTCTCGGAACAATGTTGCGATGTCCATGCTCCGGGAAACTGGTCAAGAACACGTCACGACTCCAAAAATCCAGCGTGGCTTCAAACTTGGCATGAATTGACGCTTCGGTTAAAACATATGTTACGGCCAATTTTGCTTTGGGAAATGTCATATGTCGTTAAAAGACCCCCGCCTCGGATTATACATCCCTTTTTCGTGGATATAACTGGCGTTATATAAGAGACTGGAGATGTCGAATGTTGAAAACTGTAGTCGATGGGGCGCAATAACCTCTGCTCCTTATGATTGATTTGGAACCGGACCAAATTATACCTTACTTACTTACTTAATCAGCAGCAGCAGCAAAGCGCGAATCCCAACGGGCGACACAGACGAACTTCCGATCTCACGATCGCCAGACGCTAACGATGACAGTGCCACTGCAGTCGCGTACATTTATCGCGACGCCACCCTCGCGTTGTGGCATGGCATGTTGGGATGCAAAAAGCGAAGTATTGTCGCGCACATGATCCTACGGTCAGATGGCCTAGTGGAGATCTCCTTTTGAGATCGATCCGCCTAGTACAATTCACAACTTGGATACATTACGTGATACATTAGTCGGGAGAAATTCGGGACTGTGAATTCATTCATCCGAACTGCTCGCTGAAAATGTAGTAATATCTTCACTTAGTCGTGAGTACCCGGCGTCGCTCTGCATCGACCTATGTTGTGATACGGTATTGTGTCAGGGAAACTATTTCGTTTTGCCTTTCACAGATTCACCTCTCGCATCTGTCGCTTCCATGTTCAATTGTACTGCAACATTTTACTTGAGGTCTGGTTTGTTTAATTTGCAGTTTAACTTAAGGCGGGACTCTTTCTCTCCCGCAGTGTGGCCCCGTCCAATGAAGTAAAGATCTCTAAGATTGTATATCGCAATCTAAGTAACATTTTGCTACAAAATGTTATCACATACTCCTACTTGGTATGTGGGCATAGCTGTTTCGCAAAGAATGATGACCTATATTAAACAGCAACCCTGGCTTACCACAACGCACTTACCGCGTGTGCCAAACTCAGAGACATCCGATAGTGGACACGGGCCGCGACCTAATACGCGACGCTTCTCCCGGATAATGATATCCTATATCGCAACTATTGCGGGTTTCAAAATCCTGAAATTTTCGCCCACGATACCCAATAAATGATGAACGCTACTTCAGCCAACAGCGAGATGTGTGGTTGACCGTTCAGTCTGTGCAATTTATTCATGGGGAATAAGACAACAAAAATGAAATGTTATTTTTGCTAATAATAACGCTTCCCTCATCCGATGCGCAGGCTCGCTTGCAAGCGAGCGCGCGGATGAGGGAAGAACCCCTTTGCGGAAACGTTGACGCGGTTGACATCCGCGTCTCCGCTAGAGGTAACAGTACATTGTCAGACGCTCCGTATGTGTTTCGTATGCCTGTATGATATGCGTGATAGGCGCATGCTGTGCAGTATGCGTCCCTACTGCGCGTGAGTCTAGATGGCTGGCTCGAATCACATCGTTACCCCCCATCACAAGAACCGTCAAGCATCCTAGATCCTGCTCGCGCGAAAAACATATTGTTCTTAACACCTATTGCGATGCATATGCAAAGTTATGGAGAGTGACTTACGGTTCACGCTCCAGCGCTGCCGCGGCGGAAAGGAAAGGTGAGACCGGTACATTGCGAGCAGGTCGTGTATGGTTTTCTGTTTTCAATATGAATATCTGTTTTCGGTCGCAAGCATGCAACGTGAGGTCAGAAACGTCATCATATTCGGAAATCAAAAGCGACAGTATAATTCTTGTGTCGACTGATGACGCGGACTTTGCATCATCGCGGGCATTTCAGTGGTGTCAACTAATTCATGAAACTTTCATTCTTTCAGTAGTACTTATATGGATTGACCTGGCATATTTCCCGAGACGCATCGCGATGCCTACGGGCAACGCAACGGCGTCCTTACGTGATCCGTTCGTGAAGGCGTTTTCGGAACCGTCGCATCCCATTCGAGAAAGATGCGACCAGGTCTCGATTCGCGTCGAGACCTGTGTCACATGACATCGCGACGTTTCACGAAATTAAAGCCAACCATATAAGATGGTCGTGTGTCGGTGAGCCTGTCTCAGATTATAAAACGGCATTCGGGGAAATTTATTCGGTAAATTTCGTCAGCTACAAGCCTCACCTCTTGTCCAAACGCGACCGACTACACCGCTAATTGACAGCATCACGAACACCCGAATAATGCGCATATATGTGATTTCAGGGGGGGCCGCATCGCATACGTAGCGACCAGGCACGATCGTTACCTGACTAGACTGGCACACTTCCACATGCACAAACAGTGCATATCGTCGTCCCCGTCCTCATCCTCACACTGAATGGCATGAGATATCGGCCAACAAAAGCCAGCCCACCATCATCTCAGTGGATGTGAGAAACAAATATAATCAGGAGCAGAACGGGGCCGTGACAACGAAGATACCACCAACTCATACATATTCCCAACCCAGATGCAAAGCAGCATGGAAAGATGATACGATGTGACCAATCATCGCCTAACAATTGTTGGTCTCTGGCGGGTTACGGGTCGATACGGATCCTCGCGATCGCGCGGGCGCGCACACACTGAATGGCATGCGATCAGCCGACAAAAGTCAGCCCACCATCATCCCAGTGGATGTGAGAATCAAATCAAGAGCAGAGCGGGGCCGTGGCAAGATACCACCAACTCATGCATATTCCCAACCTGAATGCAAAGCAGCATGGAAAGATGATACGATGTGACCGATCATCGCCAAACAACTGCTGGTCCCAGGGTTACGGAGTGAGCGGACCCTGCTGGCATGCCCCCCAGTGGCTCACGGTTGATGGATGGGACCCGTTGGGCCATGGTTATGCCATGAATGCGGTCACATCACACAGCATGGACACCCCATGTCAAAAAAAGGAAACATGCGGGCACCTAAGTGCTCCCCACAAAAATCAAGGGAAAACACAGAAGGTGTACTTCATCACCCTCTGCCTCTCCTTGCAGCAAAGGCAGACGAATCCACCGAGCTCTCCAAGAGGCAGTGCCCGCCAGAATGGCACCACAGGGACAACCGCCTCCCAATAAAACCCACTTTCATCCAGCGGCCGTCCCCGTTCACAGCAACGCGCCAGTACCTCACATATGGGTCAAAGAGCATGAGTCCCCCGGCACGTGTAATAACCATGAGCACTGGGCACGGAGAGGGAACAAGCGTCAGACGAATCCAAGACACTCCCAAAGAGCGGGCCGCAGACGAATCCTCGACGCTCTCAAAGAGGCAGTACCCGTCAGAAGGGCACTATGCATTTCAGGATATATATATGTATTAGGAACATGAAACATCTTCAAGCAAGAAATGAGTTGCTACCTCTACACCTGTAGGGGCTCGCAGATTTATATATAATAGTAGAAAACCTAGGGTTTATTGAATACACTAGATCGATCTCCGCCGATTCATAACGGGTATATTTGAATCAGTCACGTGATCTACAGACCATCCGAAACGCTCGAATCACTCCGTGTGCTAATTACGATCTCATTAGTATAAGTGGGAATCTGCGCCGCTGGGAATTTCAGAGGTACTTGCTTTGTCCGATATCAGCAATACGAGCACCCTACTTGCGCGACTACTCATGCAGTCATCACCCTGCTGGGTTTGCAACAAGCAAATTTCTGCTTCAGCACGCTGGGTGCTGGCGTCGCCAAATGCAGGAGATCGACCATGCCACTGCATAACTCGCTGTCACTCCCGTCCACAACGTGCGAGGGGCTGGATGGAGCGTTGCCCTGAGATCGCTTGTCTGTCAACTTGAGAGCAACGCAGATACTCTCCATGATGGCCGCAATCACCGGGGGGCAGACTGCGTTGCCAAGTTGATGATACGCATGGTTCTTGTTCGCGCTTCGACCGATGACGAAGTTCTCAGGGAAACCCATCAGCCGCGCGCACTCCCTGCCGCGCCGACGTCCCATCCCCTGCTGGCATTTAGCAAGGCACACGACGCCTGCCATCTGCAACGGACAGATGCTTGGAGGTAGCGCGGGGCCGAAGCACAAGAGCATCGATCTTGATTTCTCTGGGACGTAGCGCCGATCTGAACTGAGATTTTGCCACCATTCCGAGGTGGGATGGGGACTCGAAGCTCAGACTGAAACTAGCACTCAGCACCACTCTAAGTAAAGACTGAAGGCCTCGCACATCTAAGACGGAGCACAACGCCAAACCAGCCCTTTGACCTGTGACCTGGCAGTGGATGCGCTTATGCTGGCCCGATGATAAGCGCAGCGAGCGTGGAAGGTTTGCCAGGCCCTCATTCAATTCGCCGCACGCAATCAATAACGATGTACAGTGCGAGCATCTTCCCTTCATCCGGAGCACATTCTAGCCGTATCTTTTGAGCATTAAGCATGCCCCCCCCACCCCTTAATACTCCCACCACCAGTCAGGGTCCTGCCGATGAAACAACGCAAACTCGAACTCAAACTTAAACTCGCCGTCAAGTCCGTCTCACTCAGACACTTAGACACGCGCCGTCCAATCATTCACCACGTCCTGCTTTGATTTGCGTATCGAACGACGTCAAGTTGTCATGCCGATGACGAAATCGCAGTCTCGTTATCGAGCCACCGAAAATGAAAATGTCATAATGCCCATGCCATGACCTAAACTGTCATCTCATGTCATGCGGCATGCTTATGCCGCGTGTGCCACATATCCAAGGTTAGGCGTGGTGGTTTTTTGTTCGCTCTCACGAGGCACGGGACAAGGCACGGGACTGATAGGGCTTGATGTGCTTTTGCTCTCACAACGAGGGCACGCTAACGTACAGTAGGGCCATGGGCTGTCGGATCTAATCTCGATTGGACGGTTGCGCCCCACTCTCTTTGCTTGACGTATCCCCGCTTGACACCCACAATGCATTGAAAGATATAACAATGCCACGTCGACACTTGCTGGGGGTGGGGGTTGCGACCCCAGGGCCTGCATTGGAGCAGCATTCCCTTGCTGCTCGCGGGACGATGCCCATGCGCACATGGGCGGGATCGACGGAAAACGCGCCGCTGCCGCAGTGCGCTTAAATTAGGGTCGATCAACCGACAGTCAACGGCGTTTCCGGGAGAGCCACCTGGGCGTGAAGAAGCGCGGCCGCCCGGTCGCCAGCACCTCGCCTGCGTCATCCATGGCAGGCACGAACTCGGAGTAGAGGTGGTAGCTGTGCTTGTAGCTGGCCATGAGCGTGCGAGCGCCCCCATCGACCCGCGCCAGCCGGTGCGAGGGGTACTCATTGCAACGAAATTTCGACTCTGAGATCTTCTTGAATTGGTGGTCAGACAGCACGTACTCCTGCCAGCACAAAGCCCTTCGCCGACCCCCTGAGTCACCCCCCACTGCAACATAGCAGCGTGTAGTCCTCAAACAGAGCTCCTGCAAAACCCCCGAGCGATCTCCCACAGCAGCCTAGCAGCAGGTATTCCAGCCACCGCAGATCCCCTCCCAAACCTTTACGACACGGAGTCCTCGCCACACCCGATACCAACCCCTACGGTCAATACCCCCGAGAGCCGGTGCCACGTGGCGCAGTGCGGCGGCGCACCGGGGGCACGTCGCGCGCGGGCTCAAGGACCTCGCGCACGTGGCGGTCGAGGGCCGGGAGCGCGGGCCAGCAGAAGGCGGCGGCTTCCTCCACGAGGTCCGCACGGAAGGCCACGAAGTACAGCCGCTCGCGCTGCTGCGGGAGGATGGTGCGGCTGTTGATCAGCGCATGGTGCGGCGTGTAGCCCGCGCTGCGCAGCTCCGCCAGCACCGTCTGCATCGCCCGCCCGTCCTCCACCTGTGCAAACCCCATAACCCCCTTCTCCGTGACAGCCCGCCTTCAGAACCGCCCGCGTTGCCCATCCCGTCCGCAAGCATGGGAAGCACATCACCGTTCACCTCTCCAGCTCTGCACAATCGATTCGTCATTTGCACCGATGCCAGAGCCTCTCCTCCGCTGCAGACCCCCCGTGCGACCCCTTCGGGGGTGTGCCTGGTATCGCATCCTAATGCTCCGAGACAGAGGTTTTCCTGATGCACCGCCAACTGTGAGATCCGAGGCGTACACCAAAGATTCTGCCTGTGGCGCTGCCAACCTCTGAGCCATATCTCCTCATGCCAGCCAAGAGGACCTTGCCGCCGGGGGCCCTGCAAGCAGCGCCGCATGGGAGAGTGAGACTCTGAGCACCTGATCTCGACCAGGGTCGTCACCTTGAGCAAGCAGCGCCGCATGGGAGAGTGAGACTCTGAGCACCTGATCTCGACCAGGGTCGTCACCTTGAGCAAGCAGCGCCGCATGGGAGAGTGACTCTGAGCACCTGATCTCGACCAGGGTCGTCACCTTGAGCAAGTTCGCGACGTTTTCTAAGAACAACACTTTGGGCTGAGCTGCTTTGGAGATGCGAATGATCTCGAAGAAGAGACACCCAATACTGCTCTCGAAGCCCGCCTGTCCGCTTCCATCTCCCACCAACCGGCTCGTGTTCAAGACTCTGCTCCGTCTCCCACCAACCGGCTCGTGTTCAATAGCATGCTCCCTCTCCTACCGACCGGCTCGTGTTCAAGACTCTGCTCCCTCTCCCACCAACCGACTCATAGCCAGCAGCCTGCCGCAATGAGACAGATAGGACATGCAAACAGGTGGGACAGGGCTGGGGTGGGGGCAGGTCGAAGTGGGGTCGCGGGCACCTGGTCTCCGGCCCGGCTGAAGGCCTGGCAGGGGAACCCCGCGCACAGCACGTCGTGCGCAGGCACATCCGCCGCCTCGATCTCGGTGATGTCGCCGGAGGGGAGGTGCCCGAAGTTAAGAATGTACGTGGCGCAAGCCTCACGGTCGAGCTCGGAGGCGAACACGCAGCGGCCCCCCACGCTCTCAAGCCCCACGCGGAAGCCCCCGATGCCGGCGAAGAGCTCGCAAAATCGAAACCGGCACCCCACGCCCGCGTCCGCACCACCAGCATCCTGCGACCAGTATGGGCCCCACGCTCAGACTCGCTTTACGTGCCCCCGCCACAGTAGGACGCATCCGTTTGACCCGCTTGGAGCCCCCTCCAGGTCAGACCCACGTGGCGGGTACCGGGTAGGCCACAACCCTCTGACCCGCGTCGAGGGAAGCACTCCTCCGACAACGGTCTGAAGGCCGCGCGTGTCGAGCTGAGCCAGGCGCACACTGCGCACTTATTAAAGTCTGTGTTGGGTGGGGGGTGGGGGAGGAGGCAAAGAGTGAAGGCAAACGCACAAGGTCGAATCGGTTTCGAGGCCAAGCTGCTGGAACGGTTTAGATACCGGTCGGAACCCAACAGCCGCCACGGGGCTGGCGGGAAGCAGGGCGGCACCTGCGGGATGGGCGTTGGGGTGCACTCGTGGGAGCGGACTCGGATCCCGGAGACCCATTCGGCGACACCGGTGGCCAGCAAATCCTGCCGTTTCGACATGGCGCAGCACCACCAGCGGCAGTCACTCTCCTTGCGCAGCGGAGGTTTCCGGATACCTCCGGCGCAACCAAGGCACAGCTGTAGAGGCTCTCAGGTTCACCAAAAGGCGCTGTTCATCGTACACGCCGGCTTGAAGCGCTCAGAGGATACAAAAGCTTGAGATCCCAGGCTTCAGCTGCTTCTCGGAAGTCTTACCTCGACGGAGTCCAGTTCGTGCACCAGCTCGCGGGATCTCTTGCGCGACAGTTGGCACATGCGTTCGAGGGCAACCGCCGCTTGAGGGGCGACGTGAACCGCCATCAGGGCCTCACCCTGCTGCGTGAGCGGCACTGCGATCGAAGCGCGGGCCGAGGAGGAGGGAAGCGCGCTCCCGACAGACTCTGATTTCTGCTCCAGTGACCTAATGCGTTGCAGCAGGCGCCTCTGTCGAGACGCGAGGTACCAGTCGTGACCAGGGGAGAAAGCGGTAACCGTCTGACCCTGCTGCTTGAGCCATTTTCGCCGGTGAAGCGCTTGTCGTACGGACTGAATCGCGCTCTTGGGACAAACCAGAGCGCCGACCGCGACGACCCTGTTTCCGGCGTGCGCGGACGAACTCTCAGCATTTTTGGCCCATGTATTTGATTCTGAATACGCGACCGATACCGAGGTTTCGAACATCGGGAACAAGTTCTTGAGTAAAAGATTCAATGCAGTTGCTGTTGCTGGTTTTGTTGAGTGTCGCCGGGTGGCGGAGTCAGACTTCTCGGACACGTCAGAAAGCGACAGCCTCCGGTGTATTCCTCGAGGGAAGACTGCCCCCAGTGCGTGGATATACACAGAGGCGTTGCAATTTACTGTTTCGTATCTCACGCGCACACGTTTGTATGCTAGGGTGTTTACTCTCCCACGTTGTGTCTTACGAGACTAACATTCCAGCAATTTCTATGTGGTTGAAGCATATATAGTACTAAAACAGCCACAGGTATATGTATTCAGACGAGAGAGTGGTGACGAAATCGATGATTTATGATCGGTTGATCTATACTGTATGGTTCTGAAATCCTTACTGTATTGCCCATCAAGCGTGAATTTTTCAGAAAGGGACAGGCGAGGGTACTGTACGGGCGCTGGGAACTTCACAAAGTCACATGCTGACTGCATATCACGACTGCGTCTATCGCGTGAGAGACAGCGACACAGTGACCGCAATGAACGTCGCGTCGCCGGCAGCAGACGGTGAACACATCGACATCGCGGACACCATTGCCGCTGCCGTTGCGTGACTACTTACTCGTTCTTCGTTGACCCATCCCAATCCGCAATTGCATCGTAGAATTCTTCCCAGACAGCTACGCAATTTCATCAACGTTCCTCCGCCTCATGGGGCGAACGGTGCTGTGACTGCTGTGACAGCACATCTGCCTTAGAAATAAATTGCGCGTTTCGCGCACAAGTAACTTGAAGCCTTGAGCTTCAGGTAACTTAAAGATACATCTCTTGGCAGTACGTGTGCGAAGTTTCGTGCTCTAGGACGCACGGGAAGCCCTCGGCTGTTTGGCATCTTTGGGTTTGGGTTCGAACCCAAACCCAAACCCAAAACATCCGCCTTAGAAATAAGTTGCGCGTTTCGCGCACAAGTAACTTGAAGCCTTGAGCTTCAGGTAACTTATTAAAGATATGTATCTTGGCAGTATTTATGCCAAGTTCCGTGCTCTAGGACGCACAGGAAGCCCTCGGCTGTTTGGCATTTTTGGGTTTGGGTTCGAACCCAAACCCAAACCCAAAACATCTGCCTTAGAAATAAATTGCGTGTTTTGCGCACAAGTAACTTGAAGCCTTGAGCTTCAGGTAACTTAAAGATATGTATTAGAAATAACTTACAACTATAAGGACTGCATAAGTATGATACTACTAGGCGGATCGATCTCAAAAAGAGATCTCCACTAGGCCATCTGACCGTAGGATCATGTGCGCGACAGTGCTTCGCTTTTTGCATCCCAACATGCCATGCCATAACGCGAGGGTGGCGTCGCGACAAATGTACGCGACTGCATTGGCACTGTCATCGTTAGCGTCTGGCGATCGTGAGATCGGAAGTTCGTCTGTGTCGCCCGTTGGGATTCGCGCTTTGCTGCTGTTGTTGCTGCTGGCAGATATATAGTTCGGCGGTAATATATATCTAACTGGTGAGATAAACCCTGAGTTAAGGGTTACAGAATCAGAACGGTAAAAGTGTGATAGATAAAAGAGAGGCATACATAAATACCTAACGAGTGTTTCCCGTCTACTGGTGACGGTCACCCAGCCTACCATAGGAAGTGACATGTGACAGTTTTGAGTGTCACAGTGTCAAATCCAGCACACCACCTAGGGTGGTGACCGGAGCTAGTAGTGAAACGAAGCAACAAACTCCCTACTCAACTTCAGGAGGAAACTGTAGCACAACTGGGGGCCTGTACTCTTGGTCAGGGCGGTCCCAGCTCACAGCAAAGATTGTCAGATACTGCTGTTAGGTGCCAAAACCCTAAACACAGCTCAAATTCAGAGAGCTCTTCTGCACATCTAGGAAGCTACTCTATAGCTAATCTCTAGGCAGGCACGGCGTGATCAATCTCAGCCACTAGAGGTCTTCGGAGCTGGCGGTCCGGCTCGGAGCAGCGTGAGGGTGAAGTAGTTGCCGGCCTCCGGGGCCGGTGGTAAACATTCGTAGAAGAAATTGTTGAATTCTCGATCACAGCCGCATGGTCACCATAGCTCGGCTCCTCGTCATCGGACGAGTACGGCGGTGGCGGATAAGGCGGTGACGGCGGAACATAATCAGGGTCGTCGTCATACAGCCATGGTGGCCGCGGGACATTGCGGAGAGCGTGGAACCCCTGCCGCAGCTCCCGATACCGCGTCTGTCGATGTGGCGGGATAGCAGCCGTGCTCGCACCACCCACCGCGTCGCCAAGATCGTTACGAACCATTGCAGTCGGCGAAGTCTCCGTAGCCGGGACTGCCGAGGCAGTCCACGTAGCACCACCGACCGGTGGATCCGTGCATGTGCGCGCACCGGCACCACCGACATCGGCAACGGCGTGCGGCGCGGCGGTGGCACAAATTACAAATAGCGCACACACCAAGGATGAAGTGAGAAGAGACCTCCCGAAGCCCGGAATGGCGTTCCCACAGCCGTACCCGTGGCCGCGGCGGTGCCACCGAGGCACCCTCGTCGTCATCGTCGCTCGCGGCGTAGGTCGCGGGCTTGTAGTCCTTCACGCGCTCCGGTGTCTCAACCGCGGAGAGCAAGTTCATGCTCGCGGCCGGCTCGTCGGGCGCCCCCAATGCAACTCCCGTGCTCTCAATGAAATCGGCAAACGTGCGGGTGACGGGAGGGCAGAAGGGGTTCGGCGGACCGGTCCATTCCTCCTCGGACCCAACCGACGCGGGCGGGGAGCGCGCGGTCGGCTCCGACACCACCGGCAAGTCGGCAGTGAAGGTGTTGATGTTGAATGTTGAGGCTCCAGCCGCGTGTGCCATCTCAGAGAACTCGGTGACGGCGGACACGAGGACCTCACCGTCCTCCTCGCAGAACGAGCACGCGGAAAGATCGGTGAAGACCTCCGGCTTCCCGCCCGCAAGCATGCAGAGGGCGTCGAATTCCACGGGGTCGCCGTTGTCGATGGCGTGTTGGAACCTCGCGGCCAGCACGGAGTTCTCGGCCTCCTCGGCGAAGGCGTAGGCCGAGAGTCCGGTCCTGCCCCCGTTCGGGCAGTCCCGGTGCCAATGCCTCGCTTTCCCCTTAGCACACACCTGATTTTGGCAGTACGGGATGGTCGCACCGCTGTCGCGGTGGAAGGCCACCTTCCTTGAGACGGATTGAGACCAATTCCCCCCTTTGGGGAGGGGCGAGGCCGCGAAACGGGTCTTGACGCGGCGGTCCTGCTTGTCCGCGCGAGGGGTAAATCCCCGTGGGGACGGCTCGGACCCGGCGGTGTCGAGGAACGCGGCCAATTGACGCTTCAAGTCGAGGACCATCGTCCTCAAGTCCGCGAGCTCGCCGGGTCCACCGGAGTCATCGGCGGCCCCCTCCATGAAATGCGTGCCGTGAGAGTAGCGGTGTGCGGACGCCGTGGCGGTGCCCGCCCGCACGTGCTCGGAGTAGCATTCACGTACCCATTGTTGAATCGTGAGGAGGTCGTGAGCGGCTCGTTGATCGTGGAGAAGCAACCGTGACACCACCGGCTGGTAGAAGACGGTGTCGAGGGACTTGATGAACAGCGCCTTCACGTCCTCATCTTGGAGTGTTGCCCGCGTCCTCGCGGCCTTCAGAGCGGCGTTGAAGTCGCCGATTTTGTCATGCGGGTCCACGCCCGCGGAGATGCGGATGCTCAACATGTCCGCTTGACCCTGAAAGGGGTCACCCGCCGGGATCATGCGGCGGGCAAACTCAAGCAGTACCCGCTTACCGTCGCTCGGGAAGGTGGAGTGCGAGGAGTCCATCCAGTCAGCTGCGGGTGACGTGGGGTCAACCATGAGCTCAAGCGTGGAGAACAACAAGCCGTTGGCCTCCACGCGGACGGGAAGGGTAGCATTGTCCAGCAGGAAAAGGGGTGCAAAACCAATGTCCTCCGTGACAAATGCCGTTTGCAGCGCAGAGACCATCCTGGCGAAGAGTGCGGACGCGTGGCACTCAGTCCCTGAAAATCGCCCGTTCTTGTCCTCGAATAACTTTTGACGAACGGACTTGGAGACCTTCATGTCGAAGTGCTCCCGTTGAAGTGTACGCACCGAGGCTAGGAACGCAGCACCCGCTGAATTGGCAGCCGGCTGAGCTGCCGGTGGTGTGGCTGGAGTGTTGGCGTGTCTCGCAGCTGCTGAATCAAAAATCGTGGATAGTGCGCGTCGGCGATTCGCCATGCTAGCGGTGGCTCGAGTAGAAGCAACCATAGTGAGAAGGACTGAAGGGGCGGAGTGAGGCAATGAAACGTGAGATGTGCGGCAGTTTCGGGCGGCCAAGAAACGCGTGGGTCGCCGATACGGCAGCCGTGAGAGATCAAATAATCCCGGGAAGTCGTGTGGTAGCGGCGGCCAATACGCAACGGTGTGGGATCCAACCAGAAAACGTAAACCAGTCCAACGTTAAGCCCCGTAAGAAAATCGTTCTCCAACCGGTGCGGCGTGCCGTAAATCAACCCATAAAATTTAGGCCATACCCGTGACTGCCGGCACTCTCACGCGCGGAGCGCCTCACTCCATCCCAGGCGTCCGAGCTTAGCCACTCATGGTGGCAATCTCGCAGTGGCTAAATAAAGCGCAAGTGGGGCCAAACCTGGCAGATATATAGTTCGGCGGTAATATATATCTAACTGGTGAGATAAACCCTGAGTTAAGGGTTACAGAATCAGAACGGTAAAAGTGTGATAGATAAAAGAGAGGCATACATAAATACCTAACGAGTGTTTCCCGTCTACTGGTGACGGTCACCAAGCCTACCAAAAGGAAGTGACATGTGACAGTTTTGAGTGCCACAGTGTCAAATCCAGCAGCTGCTGCTGATTAAGTACTAGGCGCTGTCGATCACAAATATGCGATCTCCACTAGGCGTCGATCTTTTTGGACAGCATGATTAATCACCATGCGATGTTAAGATGGATATCGCCATTACATCATATGACCGCAGGATCATGTGCGCGACAGTGCTTTGCTTTTTGCTTCCCAGCATGCCATGCCATAACGCGTGGGTGGCGTCGCGATAAATGTACGCGACTGCAGTGGCAGTGTCATCGCTAGCGTCTGTCGATCGTGAGATCGAAAATTCGACTGCGTCGCCCGTTGGGATTCGAGCTTTGCTGCTGCTGCTGCTGCTGCTGCTGCTGATTAAGGTAAGGTACTAGGCGCTGTCGATCACAAATATGCGATCTCCACTAGGCGTCGATCTTTTTGGACAGCACCATTAATCACCATGCGATGTTAACATGGATATCGCCATTCCATCATTTGACCGCAGGATCATGTGCGCGACAGTGCTTTGCTTTTTGCTTCCCAGCATGCCATGCCATAACGCGTGGGTGGCGTCGTGGTACATACACGCGACTGTTGTGGCACTATCATCGTTAGCGTCTGGCGATCGTGAGATGGAACATTCGACTGTATCGCCCGTTGGGATTCGAGCTTTGCTGCTGCTGCTGCTGCTGCTGATTAAGGTACTAGGCGCTGTCGATCACAAATATGCGATCTCCACTAGGCGTCGATCCTTTTGGACAGCACCATTAATTACCATGCGATGTTAACATGGATATCGCCATTACATCATATGACCGCAGGATCATGTGCGCGACAGTGCTTTGCTTTTTGCTTCCCAGCATGCCATGCCATAACGCGTGGGTGGCGTCGTGGTACATACACGCGACTGTTGTGGCACTGTCATCGTTGGCGTCTGGCGATCGTGAGATGGAACATTCGACTGTATCGCCCGTTGGGATTCGAGCTTTGCTGCTGCTGCTGCTGATTAAGGTAAGTAAGGTAATTTGGTTTGGGTAGCGTCAGCCTCTTACCGAAATTACTAACGAATAGGAAACGCGATTCGAGCGTCAGCCAGCCTCTTCTCTTAAATCCATTTCTTTTTAGGGACTGGAAAGCGCAGTCAGCCAGCGCATTCTCTTAAATTCACCATGGATCCGAGCAGTCGCCAGGAACTGCGAGAATTGCATGCTGACTTGCAAAGTGGGATGATTAGTCAGGAAGACTACGACGACTTGAAGTCTATAGTCTTAACGCGTATCAAGGCCAAAGCGCCAATCAATGAGTGTCCCAACTATAATTTCCTTAGATTGAGCTACAATTTCCTTAATGATAATGGAATTTCCTGATGTTCAGCTAGCCTTCGTTTCCTTAATATGACATTACGATTTCCGTTAACGAAATGATTCGGCAGCCTTCATTTCCTTATTTGGGTACATTTTCTTAATGTTTTTTTCCAGCCCAGCTTTTTTCGCATTTTTCCGCCCCCCCGAAAATCTGGCTGTTTCCTTAACCCAGCATTTCCTTAAATGTGAGGTATTACTGTA
>LGRX02008889.1:0-27680 GCA_001247695.2 Cymbomonas tetramitiformis
CAAAAATATGCGACCATCGCGCATGCTGCCAACTGCAAATTAGTGACCATCGCCAACTGCAAATTAGTATATCGCGCATCAACATGTATGAAGCCGTACAAAAAGCAATTTGGTGCAATCACGAAAATTGAATGCTGCGCTGATGACTTTCCGCGCGGAAACGATTCCGCTGATGATTATGCTTCCACGTCGCATCTGCGAACATGTATACATTTGCGAACCATTTATGCGAGTACGTCTCATTGCTGCGCGATGTATGCCATATGCACACCTTATCGTGTAGTATGTGCGATCAGCTGTTTCTGCGAGTGCGCTTCTGTGAACGCGAAAAGTTTTCTCGCACGCTATCTTCGCTATTGCAGCAGATATATCAATATTCAATTTATGTGAGTGCGTCGCCTTATGTGCTCCGCAACCTGTCAACACAAATTAATGATATCTATGCGCTGCACACAATTGAGTTCTCGTTCGTGCCTTGACGAGCTAAATTAGAATACCATTATGTTAGGGCTGATATGCGAGCCCACAAATATTATACAATATATCAAATAAACACTGTGCTGTTGAACGGCACACACAAGTGTAACAATCAAGCGGGTTGTGAGTTGCAGTCTCTGGATAAAGAACTGCTGAAGCACAACGCTTCCTCACTTTGTACCATACGTCTCCCATCATCTTAGATGGTACCGCCATTGGGTTGTGAACCCGAGACGTAGGTTGAACGACCAGTATTGTAATAACGACTAGTTCGTTCATACTGTGCATGCGTGTTCCGCACATGCTTAAAAGCAAAGATGGTTCTTGTTTGTATTCAAGATGTATCTTTGCTTTGCCATCTTCGAGTTCGACGTACGAACTCTCGATGACAGGGATGACAGATGATGTGACATTATCATCTGGCGACATGTACAGTCATCGTCGACCGTACTGACGACTGTCATAATAATATATGACACGACTCGACATGTACAGTCATGGTCGACCGTACTGACGACTGTCATAATAATATATGACTAATATTTTTATTATCCCGGACGGCCCAAATCGGCCCCCGGCTACCAAATAATTTACGGTGTCTCCTACCCCTAAAACTCAACGTCCAAATCAACAAACAAGGCTTGTAGACTAGGCTAACTGCAAATCACAACAGGACATCCGCTACTATCTCCACGGATGAGTAATAACTATAGCTAGCAACTAATAATCTCCGCGCACTATACATGACCGACCATCTCCTTCTCCTCCGCACAACCGTACCTGCCAACCACACCCCCCACACCCCCCCCCTTCGCCGACCGATGTCCAGCGTTAACTAATTTTGTGATACTCGAGCCCAATCAGAGTAGTCGCGACCCTCTGTGGGACCAGCTCAGGGTGGGGGTGGGGATTTGATGTCACCGGGGAGAGGGAGGGTCCTACGCGCCTGTTGTTGGTTTATATGTCAAGACCCGAGTCGACAACGCTATTCATTCGGCTAATTTCGGTTCAAAAATGCAACATAATGATAACAGAATGTGCTATTATAGTAGGCAAATTGGTTATAGACGGGCAGACAAAGTTTCATATTTTTAGCACCAAGGTATATTAGTTTGTTCATAACTATGCCCCACAAGGTAATGCTACGGTCACTGTAACTCCGTAAAATATCATAACGCGACGGCCGCTCTACGTGACGAAACGTCCCATTTCCTTTACACTTTTGCCATAAACCTTGTGTACCCGCTGTGCTAGTGTGCATTCGCGTTTGACCATTATATCCGTGTATGAACACCAAAGTTCAAAATAGAAATCTCGAACCCAGGTTTGCAATCGGGAACATAATTGTCCTGCAACTTTATATGTGTAGTGGTGAATCAACCATTCCTTTAACGATAACGGAATCCTTCCATGCAAGAAATCCCCACGGTGCCTAGGTGAGAACCACGCCGCCAGCAAGGTTGTGTCAAGTCTCGTACCGCCCGGGGGGAGTGAAGCATTTAACTTCTCAGTTAGCACCTCTAATCCTTTGGTACGCACGGATGCGATCGCTGGACACATACTCAATATATGATGCTCATTGGCGATAGCCTCGTCATTAGGATGTAAAGGACAATGACATCTCGGATATAAATCAGGATAGTTTCGCATGTTTGTCACTTGAATATTCCTAGGTGTGGGGAGACTGCCTACCGATAACTTTGCCATAAAAATATCTTGTAATAATATATGACACGACATGACATGACATGGTATGACATGTCTGACAGGTATGACACGTATGACATGTATGACATATATGTCATCGGTCATGACCGACAATCAAGTCATACCTGTACCAAGTTTTCTTCCACGCACCCCTCTGCATTTCCTGCTGGAAATATGTCATCATCATACCTGTACAAGTTTTCCCACACTTCTGTTTCCAGCCTGGAAATATTTCATCGTCAAATTTTCAATTTCCTCGTGAGAATTCCAATTTCTCGGTGGGATTTCACGATTCTCCGTTTGAATTCTCGTTTCTTCGTGTGGTATCGTCTTAGTGTAAATTCAAATAAATATGAAAAAGCTTGAGAAATTCGAATAACTTGAAATAAATTCAAACAAATTGAAAATATTCAAAATTATTTCGGATTAACTCGAAAAAATGAAAGCACATTGATACATTCTTATCAACTCCAATAAACTACAATCAATCCGAATCAAATTGACTAAATTCCGAATAGTTCGAATAAATTTAAGTAAACTCGGATTAATTCGAATAAATTCGAATAAATTCGGATAAATTCGAATAAATTCGAATAAATTCGAATAAATTCGGATAAATTCGAATAAATTCGAATAAATTCGAATAAATTCGGATAAATTCGAATAAATTCGGATAAATTCGAATAAATTCGAATAAACTCGAATAAATTCGAATAAACTCGAATGAATTCGAACAAATTCGAATAAACTCGAATGAATTCGAACAAATTCGAACAAATTCGAATAAATTCGAATAAATCCGAACAAATTCGGATAAATTCGAAATAATTCGAATAAATTCAGATAAATTCGAATAGATTCGAATAATTTCGGATAAATCGAATAAATTCGAATAAACTCGGATAAAATCAAATAAATTCGGATAAATTTGAATAAATTCGATCAAATCCGAACAAATTCGGAAAAAATCGAAATAATTCGAATAAATTCAGATAAATTCGAATAAATTCGAATAAATTCGGATAAAATCGAATAAATTCGGATAAATCAAATAGATTTAAATAAATTCGGATAAATTCGGATTATTTGCAATAAATTCGAATAAATTCGGATTAATTGGAATTAATTCGAATAAATTCGGATTAATTGGAATTAATTCGAATATATTCGTATTAATTCGAATAACATGTTGAAATAATAATAATAATAATGATAATAAAAATCAATTCGAATAAATTCCGAATAAATTCCGAACGATTCGAATAAATTTGAATAAATTCCGAATCATTCGAATAACTTCGAATAAATTCCGAATCATTCGAATAACTTCGAATAAATTCAGATTATTTCGACTAAAATCGGAATAATTGCAATAATTTCGAATACATTCCAATTAATTGGAATAAATTCGAATAAATTCGAATGAATTGGAATAGATTCGAATAAATTCGGATTAATTGGAATAAATTCGATTGAATTCGGATTGGCGGGAATAAAGCATCCGACATCCAAAATTTACTTTTAAAAACATCTACGGAAACATCTGACTACAACCCTCCTCCTTCCGACGTTGACGATGACGAGTCTGCTGTCGGCTAGCTCTGGTTCTGGTTCTGGTGCTGGCAGTATACCACTTTCATGGTGGTGTGCTGAGATGTGCTTTGACCTCAACATGGTCTTCAATCTGGTTTATGATTTACTTTGACACCTTTGCATTCTTCAATCTGACTTGCTGGCACGGTTCTTTTCAGTAGTTTGGCGGCGCCTTCATTGCCCGTATGTTTTTGCTCACGTGCTAGCTAGAGGGTTCCCATTTGTGTATCGGAATAGCACAGTTGGATTAGCAGTTGGGACTTGTCACCCTAGCTTCTGCCCTAGCAACTTATCTTACATTTTCTGACTCTCCTAGTCAGTCACCACCCACAGTGCTGGGGTGGTGTGCTGAAAACTGTATAGGCAGCCCTGACCGGGAGTCCCGGTGCAGGCCCCTATGACAGATCTCTAGGACCAACAATATGGATTGCTAATTGATTTGTAGGTTCGTGTTGTGACGAACGTTGTGTCACAGGTAGGCTAGACTCCGAAACCGTCTGAGACCGGGGTATATCTAGCTTAGGGTGTATTTATCCATTGAGAGTTTATCCACACACAGTTCGGGACCCCTGATATCTAGTGAACTAGGATATCCCGGTATTACATGCGCCCTAACCCGGATATATAACAGAGTATTGGTATTGAACATTAGGCATGATGCACACTAGGTGCACTAGGGTCCGCATCATGCATTTTTTGTAGCTTAAAGAGGAAATTTTGCTATCAATTCCGTCAAACTTAATATGATGAATATTACAGGAACAACATTTTAGACACGCTTACACAATCCGCCTCGAGTAGATGTTTCCGTAGGTGTTTTTAAAAGTAAATTTTGGATGTCGGATGCTTTATTCCCGTCAATCCGAATTTAATCGAATTTATTCCAATTAATCCGAATTTATTCGAATTTATTCCAATTAATTCGAATGTATTCGAAGTTATTGCAATTATTCCGAATTTAGTCGAAGTAATCTGAATTTATTCGAAGTTATTCGAATGATTCGGAATTTATTCAAATTTATTCAAATTATTCGGAATTTATTCAATATTATTCGAATTATTTGGAATTTATTCAAAATTTATTCGAATTGATTTTATTATCATTATTATTATTATTTCAACATGTTATTCGGATTAATACGAATATATTCGAATTAATTCCAATTAATCCGAATTTATTCTAATTTATCGAATTTGTCCGAATTTATCCGAATTTATTTGAAGTTATTCGATTTATCCGAATTTATTCGAATTTATTTTTATCCGAATTTATTCGATTTTATCCGAATTTATTCGAGTTTATTCGAGTTTATCCGAATTTATTCGATTTTATTCGATTTTGTTCGATTTTATTCGATTTTATCCGAATTTATTCGAATTTGTTCGAATTTATCTAAATTTATTCGAACGATTTCGAATTTATCCGAATTTGTTCGGATTTATTCGGATTTATTCGTATTTATCCGAATTTGTTCGAATTTATTCGAATTTATTCGAATTTATTCGAGTTTATTCGAATTTATTTAAATTTATCCGAATTTATTCGAATTTATTCGAATTAATCCGAGTTTATTTAAATTTATTCGAATTATTCGGAATTTATTCTATTTGATTCGGATTGATTTTAGTTTATTGGAGTTGATAAGAATGTATCAATGTGCTTTCATTTTTTCGAGTTAATCCGAAATAATTTTGAATATTTTCAATTTGTTTGAATTTATTTCAAGTTATCCGAATTTCTCAAGCTTTTTCATATTTATTTGAATTTACACTAAGATACCACACGAAGAAACGAGAATTCAAACGGAGAATCGTGAAATCCCACCGAGAAATTGGAATTCTCACGAGGAAATTGAAAATTTGACGATGACATATTTCCCGCGCGCGCGGGAAATATGGGGGGGGAGGTGCGTGGGAAGAAACTTGGTACAGTGTATGATGATGACATTTCGAAATGAAGAAAACTTGTATATTGACATCCCGCGCGCGGGAAATCTAGGGGGGGTGCGTGGGAAGAAAACTTGGTACTACAGGTATGACGATGACATATTTCCCGCGCGCGCGGGAAATCTGGGGGGTAGGTGAAACGTTGACATTCCCAATGGGAAATCTCAGTGAGAAACGGAATCTTCCATCAAAATGCATAAATTCCTGGTGCGGAGCTGCAATTCCCATTGAGAAACGAGAAATCCCACCGAGAAATGAGAATTCACACCGAAGAATGGAAATTCACACCGAAGAATGGGAATTCTCACTAGGAAAGTGGAAGTCCTAGTAGGAAATGGAAATTGCCACCGGGATAATATTGAAATTCTTAGTGAGAAACGAAATGCATGGATGGAGAAGTTCTCGGTGTCAGGGTTATGACCGATGACACATGTGTCATACATGTCATACATATCATACGTGTCATACCTGTCAGACATGTCATACCATGTCATGTCATGTCGAGTCATGTCACGTATATTATAATGACAGACAGTCGTCAGTACGGTCGACTATGACTGTACATGTCATCGAGATGATAAGTCACATCATCTGTCATTTATTCAAGGTAAGACGTGAATGACACCTGTCATCGAGAGGCCGTATGTCGGACTCGAGAATGGCGAAGCAAGATGCTATCTTGAAGTACCGAACGGTTCGGAGAAGAAATCATCTTCGCTTCTAGCATGTTCGGGACAAGCATGCGAGTATCATATGGCGAACGCATTATTCGTTCAGCCGATACTAGTCGTTCAACCAATGCCTCGGGTTCACAACCCAATAGCGGTTCCATCTATGAGATGGGAGGCATTCGGTATAGATGAGGTAGCGTTGTGCTACAGCAGTATCTTCGGACGAAGTCTGCACTCATCACCCGCTCTTAAGCTGCACGCGTGTTACTGTTCAATAACACTTGTGCTATCTTATTATATCATATATATCTTAACTCCTATACTGGCTTTTACTCCGTTTTCGCAGTAAGATTAATGTCGATTTACCCCCCAATAACCGCCGGTTTTGACCCCTTAGACACCCCTACGCAGGGCATTCGATAGCTTAAATTGTGCCTAACGATGTCAGGAATAATTTGGTTCCCACCACATGCACATTTGTCTGGATATACACATTTCAAAAGTTGAAACCTAGGCATACATGTTGTGGAAGTATTTAATGTCATGCCAGCATAGGAGTTAAGGTTCGCTTGTGCGTCCTTATCAGTTGGTATTCGATCGTCAAGGCGAGAACGAGAACTCTAGTGTGAGTGCAGCATAGATATCAAAAAATTTGTGTATGCAGGTTGCGGAGCGCGAATAATATTTGGCGACGCAATCGCATAAACACTGATATACTGCATATACTGACCGCTGCATAAGCGAAGATAGTGCGCGAGGATATATCGTCGCATTCGCAGATCGTACACAGCAGCTGATCGTCATCTATACTGCGCAAAAAGGTGTGCATGCGGCATACAAATGCACGGCGATCACATGTACGCGCAGAAACGATTCGCAGCTGTAAGAAATTCGCAGTATGAGATGCGGACACAAAATCATCAGCGGAATCATGATCCGCGCGAAAATTAGCACTCGTATCATGTGCTATGCATATTGCGACAAGATGTGCTCTTTATCAGCAGCGCGCACCATCGCGATTTTCATGATCGCAATAAATCGCTTACAGCGCACGACAATTATTTTGCAGTTTTATGATGACGATGTCAATATGCAAAATGTCATCAACACACCGTCATTATCGATAGTTGCAATAATCACGGATGCATCATCTGCGCGCGTCACGATATCCTTTACAAAATATGTGTATACTTACTGGGATAATCATGAACGGACGCATGATGACAGTATATTGCAGCATGCCACAAAATACTCTGATGCTTGCTAAGATATTGTAATCTATTCACTGTCAGATTCGTATACTAACTTGCAAATATGAGTGTGAACTGCATAAATGCTGTGTGAATAGCTTACACACACATACACGCTCAACATGACAGATCATTGAATACTCTGCAGCAACATCATAGTGTGTGCAAAATTCGAGTGTACGGAGATAATGATGACTGCGGCATCACACACATACACACATTACTTCCAGTATACACCATTATTGAGTATATACTGAGTGCATGCAGCACATGTGCATTACACCACATATACATTATATACTGAGTGACTGCATCACTGTGAATTGTGCATGCATTATTCATACAGCTTGACCACGATAACAGCTGTAATGTATTAACCAGTTTGATCATGATAACAACTGGGACATATAGCATCACATCACAATACATTATACATTGCACAAAGCATACTGCAGTGCATGTAAGCTATATTGGAACCCATGTAAGTGTAAGGTGCCTGAAGGTGATCTTAACACCATAATTAGCTCGACATGCTCTGACGAAGGATTTGGGATGAGCATGTTCGTTCTATGGTGGATCACTGAATGGAATGCTCACCGGAGCTACATGTAGAATAAATCAAGCAACTCATTATTGTAAATGAGAGTATGCAGGATTACAATAACCACTAATCCGATATATATATCATGTTGGATTTATTCAGTACTTGGTATACAGATCATCCTGCATGATAAATCATCTTGGTATATTGTAATACCATTATCACCTGTATACAAGTGTGTAAAGTTCCACACACACACTTACATGTACTAAATCAGCAAGTACCTGCACAATGCACACACCACTGACATTACTATGTATAATAACATTCACTGACTCAGTAAGTGAAATGATCAACTATAATATCAACTACGTGTATGATAATATAGATACCATCCAACAAACACATGTGCGTGTTGGATGTCAGTGATGGCGATAGCTAAGGTAAACAGGATAAAACTACATGCTGAAGGGCTGGATGGAGAATATCTCCATGTCATGTCATGTCATGCCATGTCATGTGTCATAATGACATACAGTCGTCAAGTATTGTCAGAACGGTCGACTATGACATGTACAGTCAGAATGTCTGTCATCCACCTTAGGTGAGTGACATCTGTCATCGAGAGGCCAAGTAGTGGCATCGAGATGGCGAAGCAAGATACATCTTTAAAAGAACGAACTGACTTGTTCTGACAAGACGTTCTTCGCTTCTAGCATGAACAGAACAACATGCGAGCATCAATAGCTATATCGTCTAGCCGATGCGGGAAGTTCACCTAGTGCTCTCGGGTTCACAACCCGATGGTGGTAACACGTGCGACGTGTGAGAGCATTAGAGTATATGAGGAGCATTGGGCTCAAGCAAGCACTTCTGGTCACCAGACTGCTGCACTCATACCCACCAAACTCTTGCGCGTAGCTGTTACAGTTCAATACCAGCCGTGCCATATATCAAGTCCACCCAGGACCGTGACAACTTACCAATATTTGTTAGCATCGTAACGGTAGTGGCAAGGTCAGCGAGGACGCTCCCCGCCTAAGGGAGGGGAGTTGTGCTCGGACCACCGTTAGTAGGAATGACACTGGCACACACAGAATGAGCATATCCACCCTGGGGCCGTATCAACGATAAGGGCCTTACCAATAAGGATGCCCAGTACTTCCATGGTATTGTGTTGGTCTGTGTCCGACGGTGTCATACCATGTCGTGTCGCGTCACATGGTTATGTGAGCATATGACAAGGTCATAGGGCTTGGACATGCTGACTTGGATTAACTTAGGGATGAGTGAATAAGTGATGGACAAGGCCAAGGACCGGTTGAGTTTACAAGAATAATCTGACAGTATGTCAACAAGTATATTAAGCTTCAATTCTAACATCATAAGCATGTGTGTGTATTAGGCAACCGTAACCCGAAACCGTACGGAAGACCAAGTGGAAGGTATAGCCTCCCACAATACTTGTATAATTGTACTTGAGTAAAAAATAGGAACAAAAAACTCAAGGAGTGACAAAACTAGAATTGAAATAGTGGTGCTGACAACTCCGTTGGCGGCTACTTAATGCACCTCAGCTAGGCTCCCGCTAACGTAGATAACCCAAGTTATGTAGTTATACACTGTGGATCCATCACCTCGTGCATCGGTGACTCCTCACCACTAGATAACTCTCTTGTCGCAATTTTGCCAAAATACATTACATCTTTTTAAAAACCTAGTTTATTTGTCGAATAAATTCTTGCGAGCTTTTTGAGCCTCTGATTTTATATCAAACTGTTTTGCCCAGAACTTACACTCTCATACCAAATCATTATTTGCAGGCAACTCAGCACCGTTAGCAGCGATCAGAACTCGGAACTTAGCAGTATTTGTTCACAAAGTCACATACACATGTTGACTGTGGTAGAGTCACTGCGGTCTTATAATGCAGCTAGTTTTCCTGAATCCGAATACTAAGACTCCTGCGACGGTATCAAGTGTAAATACTATGCTATCCTAATGTTGCGATGCTGTCCAAGTATGTCTTGATACGAGGTAACCGAGTGTCCTCGTTGCCAAACAAGTATGGAAATCGTGTTGGGTTGCATTTAAGAAACCAAGGTATATATGCCACCGCACTTTCCTGCGGCGGTAGCTCAGCAACGGGCACAAACCTATCCGGATTGGAACTGGAAGTATTTTTATAGCAAGTATCCACAAGTTTTTGAAGATAATCCTGCGATCGATTTTGGTACTTTTGGTACACAAGGTGACCGCCGCCTCCGTATTCGGTGGCGGTCATTGTTTTCAGGATCATCATGGGGAGAAAGCACGGAGAAAGTAGTATGATGTAGCGTTTACGGACAGAATTTTCCCCCACCACAAAAACCCTAGGGCTGCGCCCTAGGGTTGGGGTAAAATCCAATCCCCAAACCCTACAACATTCTACTATCCTCCAAACCCTAGGATGACGTGTCAATTTTCCGGTGAGCTTCCGGTGAATTTATCCGGTCCGGTGAGCTTCCGGTGAGCTTCCGGTGAATTTATCCGGTTCGGTGAGAGTTTCCGGTGGAATAAATATAAATATGATAAATTAGAAAAAAATAATTTATCATCTGTTTCTCCAATATTCCTTTCCATACGAAACAAATATTTCTTCATTCTTCTTTATATCTTTTTTTAATCGAACATTCCCGACAGAATTTATTACAGCATTATTTTTGCATTTAATTTTCTTGGCTGTTTGAGGAGTGCAATCATTAAATTTACCGGCTACGGAATTTGTTTTTGATGCATCATAAAATAAATTTTTATTTTTCTCCCAAATGTGCGTTCGTTGATTTAATGGAGGTAGTTGATTTGATGTCAATTTTTGTGTGCCAACGGTATACCTACCAACTAATTTATCTTTTTTTAAATCTTCTTTAGCGTATACACCCAAACCTGAATTGGGAATACTACTTTCACTTATATTAACAACTCTATGAACATAACAATATGGACTATATTTACATGTCATGTTGCGACATTGGTTCCCACTACTTTTAGAAATAGCAATGCAGCGCTCACAAGGCGTTTTCTTCATTAATATGACATAACATTAAAATTGTAGCTAAACTTCTACAATAAACATAAACTAACTTAAAAAAATAAATATTATAACTTAATTTAATAAAATGATTTCGGTAGTTAAATATGATAATTTTGATATTGAAAAATTGAGTATTGATAATGTTGATTTTACAAAAATAAAAAGTAAATCTAAACCATATAAGTTTATAAGTATTCAATATGATCAAAAGCCGTTATACTTAGAAACACCGAAAATGCATTGTCCATTTGGAGTTAACAACTTTGAAGGTAGTGACCGGTATAATATTTCGTTTAATTTAGTTGAAGATGTGGAAAATATTATATTAGCTATAGAGGATAAAATTGTCAATCATATTATTTATGAAAATCAAATAAAATATTTTTCAAAAAATACTTTTAAACTTTCAAACTTGAAAGAACTTTTTAATAGCTCGATCAAAGTAAATCAAAATAAGAATTATTCAAATTTATTTAAATGTCAAATAGATAATGCTGATAGTGATTTATATGATAGAAAAACCGGAGAGGATTTGGAAATTACAAAAGAGAACACAATAAATACAAAAATACAATCTATTATTAGAATTCCTGGATTTTATATAATGAATAAAATGTATGGTATTTCATATAAAATTGATCAAATGCTTTTAGATAAAAATAATATTACAAATGAAAAAATATTTTTATTCACTGATGATATATAATAAAGAAATAAATGAGTAAATTAACAACCGAGAAACAAATACAAGATTTCTATTTAGACCCTGAAATTGGATATTCGAGTGTAAGTTCATTCACCGCAAAATTAAAATCAAAGGGATACAAAGTTACACAAAAACAAGTTAAGGAAGCGGTTGAAGCAACTGAAATAAATCAAACATTTTCTCAAAAAAATAAAATAAATAGAAAAAGAATTATTTCCTATTTATGGTAAAAATCCAGATAAAATTTATATTCAAGCTGATTTGGCTTTTATCCCAAAATTAAAAAAACAAAATAAAGGTTATGCAGTTATGCTAACGGGGATAAATATAAATACAAGAAAAGGATATGCCTATGGATTAAAATCAAAAACGGTAAAAGATAAGAATAATAAGAATATAGAGGCAGCCGAAGGGGTGATTCCCGCAATGAGAAAATTAATAAAGGATTCGAAAATGAATGTATTAACAACGGACAACGGGAGCGAATTCACAAATAAAATAATGAAAAAACTTTTAAAAGATAAAAATATAGAACATTTTACAAATGAAACCGAAGACCATACAACTATGGGAATGATAGAGAGATTTAATAGAACAATAAAATATAAATTAGAATTTCATTATAAAAGTAAAAATACTGTAAATTGGATTAATCAATTAGATACTATTGTAAAGAATTATAATGAAACGCAAAATGTAGCAAATATAGATAAAGCTGCGCCGAATGATATGAATGAAGATAGAATTTTAAGAAATATTTTATTAAAAAGAAATATATTAACGAAACTACTTTCTAAAATTGATATTAAACCTGGAGACAAAGTTAGAATTAAAATTAAAACTAAAACTTTTAATAAAGAAACTCAACGATGGAGTACTAAAGTTTATAAAGTTAAAAAAAATGGAAGGCTTGTCTTATGTAATAGAAGACAACAACGAAACTTTAGCAAGAAAATATAAACCAAGAGAATTGCTCGAAGTGAAAGGTAATGTTTCAAATCAAAGTAAAAATAAAGATGAACCTACCGTGAAAGAATTAGTAACAAAACAAAATAAAAAAGAAAGAAAAACTAAAAAGGAAGGAATTTCAGCTTCAAATAGATTATCTAAAAGAACTCGTAGTCAAAATAAAAACAATAAAGATGATGATTTAGAAATTGATTTAAGATAAGTTATATCCCTCAGGTCGTAATTGATATGGGTTTATTTTATCAACTTCTTCCAATTGATCTTGTATCTCTTCAAACTCTAAATTAAGTTCGTCCAAATTACCTTTTAAATTTTTAGTCCAACCTTTAGCATATACTTTACTTTCAACTCTTGTTTCTAACCCTTGTGGACATAATACTTCTTGCTTGCCATTTCTTTTCCGTTTTCTAATTACCTTATATGTCAACTCAGCATATTTATTATCAATTTTATCAGTCAAATTCTTAACCATACGTACCATAGATTCATGATTAATAATTTTACTATTTTGGTGTGATAAATAAAACCCTTTACTTTTGGTGAGAGGCTCAGCATTTGAGAAGTTTAAGGTGTAGCTTTTTGGACCAGTGGCAGCATATTCTATACATTCCTTACCTTCTAACTCGTCAGTCAATTCACCCAAGTAGTCACCAAGTTCATTCTTATAAATATGCTCATTTACTCCTTGCTTTTCAATGTAAATACAAGAGTCGGTATCCGTATATAACACATTGTCAAACCCAACTTTTTCGCACAAATCATACAACTTTAATCTTGCATAAGCCGTTGTAAATACACCAATGATTTCACTTGTTGAACATTTATCCGGACCCTCAAAATATTTTGTATTATTCTTTGAAACGATAATTCATAATACATTTCTCATTTCCTTCGATACCCGCAAATTCGTAATTCATTTCATATTCTTCGTCAAACACCATGGCATAAAAGTCGCTTGGTTCATTTATAATTTTAGTTTTCATTTTGTTCAATTGTTGAACAAATTTGCCCCACAAACTATTGAGGTACATCTTCGCCACCGCTCGCTTTCCAGGATTTTTCTTAATTTGAGATTTGTCTAAAAGAATACCTTCTTTTTCAAAATATTGTTGAATATATTTGTCTTTATCTTCTTCCGTTTTGACCCATTCAGGGTAACCACTTGATTCTTGTTTAATTTTTAGAAATTTATTAATATATGGTGCAAACAATTTAGTAGAACGCTCTTTCCAATGTCTAATTTCATATATTTCCAATAATTCATATCCCATATCGATTGCTTTATCAACTTCAATCGTTGACCAAGTACCTTCTTGTTCATATAAAGTGAATTTCAATTTTCCATTGTCTCTACATGGAAGAACCGGAAATTGTAAATTTGATGGAGGTTTCACTTTACAATATATAACACCGAAAAACTTTTCAGTTTCATTTTTATACCTCGATAAATATTCTTTAATCGAAACATTTTTAAATTGTTCATCAAACCCTATAGGATACTCACAATATTTCATAACCCAAGGGTATAAAGAAGTAAAGTCGAGATACCTCAATGTTTCACCAAATTTCTTTTTCCAATATAATTGCTCTGGGTTTGTACGCCCCCCGAAAAATGCATCTCTAATAAGAAGGTCAGGTTTGTAGGTTTTCATAAAGTTAATTACTGATTTTTCATTTATCTTATCACTCTTCCAATCACACTCATATATATCTTCAACAATATATCCTAAATCTTTTATTTTGTTTTTTTTCTCTTTGGTCTTTCTATCTAAATCTCCAAAAAGTAATACTAGAGTCTCTTGATACATTTGCTTTTTGATTGGGGTTGTAAATTGCGGGGTTTCCATGAAATCGGTCGCCATTAAATTCAAATATTTCATTTGTTTCTTCGCAATAGCCGTCCGCTATGAAGTTTGTTTTTGGAATTTTATATTCTCTAACTATTTTGATACCTTTAGAATGTTCTAAATAATTGATCCATTCAGCACACACTTTACTTTGCTTTTTAATTCTATAGTATGCAATGCTATTTTTTGGCATAATGTCTTTTCGATGAATATGTTGTGCCGTTGATGCAATGGTCATAAAGTTGAAAGGGTCGGTTTCACATGCTTCCAACAATACACTACGATATTCCAAACATGATTTACGAAGTATTAAAACATCATTTGAACAATACTTTCGTAATTCATTTTTATTATTCCAAACAAAATCTTTGTCATTACATTTTTCATTGTACCAAATATCGAATTTTTCTTTATCTTCACATTTCATTTGTTCCGGACAAAAATGGTGTCTACTAGGTATTTTCCCGGTATTATTCCAATTTTCCTTTTTATTAAAAAGATGTGGATAATACCCTTTTTCTACATCATTTTCTAAACCCCATGTTTTTGGTAACTTTGCAAGACCACAACTAAAATGATTTATGCTATCAATTAGTGTGACTCCTAAATAGGTCAACTTCATTATTTTATTTCAAACTCTAATAATTTCTGGCATTTTTTTACTATCATCGAATTGATGCATGACTAATATTGCTTAAAAAATGAGCAAGAAATCATAAGATTTACCATTGTGAGCAATGAAAGTGTAACCCTTGTGCTTTGCATTAAATAGAAATTCTAAAAAAGAATGCATGTCATAATGCTCAAACCCTTCGACCAAATTGTCTTTGCTCTTTGGATTTTTTGTGTCATCTAAATATTGAGTAATTGCTAAATTCATATGATGTTTATAATGAAACTCTTTAGTCTTTTCATTTAAATATTTTGTCTCTTGTGTACATTCGAAATCGAAAAAGGCAAGTTTTCCAATTCGGTCCTTTTTATTTACTTGTTGAATATAACATTGACGATGATTTAAGTCGCAATAATCTTCACAATTTTTACATGTTGAATGACCACATATATGTTTAATTTTAGTTTCATAATGTGTATGACATTCTTTGCAATAATGCACTTTATCACATGTAGATTTTAGATGATGGTCATAACAATCCTTATTAAAAAAGTGTCGGTCACATTTTTTACAATATATTCTATGCACTAATTTTTTGTCATATTGATTTTTCTTATCTTTAAAAATACATTTAGTACTAAAACACCGTGGACATGATTTTGAACGAGTATCTAAAAATGCAACGATGTTGGTAATTGGTTCATAATGTTCTTGTTCAGCGTCATAACATATAAAGTATACATTTTTGTCATCATCAAATATTTGGTTGTCACCACTAGGATAAATTTTACGTTGTCCAACAACACTATGCTCTTGATAAACAACAATATGTGCATTTAATGCTTTCTCATATATTGGAGTGTCTCTCAAAACATCAATTTGCTTATGAGGGTCGATACCGACTAATTTTCTAATTTCATTTCCTAATTTTGTTCGAGTTGACGGTCTTGTGAATTTGGTTAAAGTGTTCCAAAATGTTTTATTGGTTTCTTTACAATGTAAATGTTGCAAAATAGCTAAAGAAATATCAAAACATTGATTATTATTATTGTTCAATGTAATACAACTTTTCTTTTTGAATCGTTCTTCTTTATTTCTCGATTGTGGATTTGAAGAACCACCTTTAATAGCGTTGGTAGTGTTAACAAATAGAGTAATACTTTTAATAAATCCATGTACATTTAATTTTTCACTTTGAGCTATTATTTCTATAGCTTTTTGTAGATTTTTAGGATTATATCCTAAATAAATGTCATCGTTTTTAATCACAAAACCATCTTCAAATTGCAGCTCAAATGATATTAATTGTTTATTATCACTCGATGGTTCGGGTACAAATCTTCGTAAACCTTTTATTTCGAATAAATTAAAATCTATTGGACCATACACATCTACGGACGTTTTGAACTTTTCGATGTACTTAGTGCGTTTATTATTTTTAATTTCTTTAACATTTTTAATATCAGTTTTTACATTATTTACAAATTTGTTAATCTTTTCATTTTTCTTTTTATTTATATTTTTTCGTGAAATTTCACGGTATTTTTTGAAAGTTTTAGATTTTCCATTGTATTTGTCTTTGATTTCTGTTTTTAACGATTTTTCATAATCATTTTTTGTAATAAATGTTTTAGATTTTTTTCTTCCATTTATTATTTTAAAACTTTCTAGAATATCTTGTAAATCAGCAAAATCTTTTCTAGTTTTTGCATCCTTCATTTCAATGTTGAAAGCTTTCCATTGACTAGGTGTAAGTTTAATATTTGAAATGTTAAGTTTGGACATGGGCGAGGCTTTTATAATATATATAGAAGATTATTTCTTTAAGCTCAATTTGGTTAGTACATTGCACAAAAAATCACAATAATTTTGAGTATTGTGTTAGTAATTCATACTGTTTTGGTATGTCGAATGATGATTTTTTTAGAGCTTGAATCATATCATCAATAGTGATATTGTATAATTTGACGGAATTTGCTTTGATGGGCAAACCTCTTTTAATTCGTAAATTTAATATACGTTGTTTTAAAACTTTATCTTTGTTAATCTTGTAATGTTTAGCCACATCTAAATTGTTTTTTTCTGCTGATTTTTTGTAATAAGTATTTCCAAACTTTGAAATAACTTTCTCCATATATATGGGATATAATATAATAACCAAAAATATTTTTAAATTGTTTAAGTTATATAAAAATGGACATTTTAAACAATTCATGTGATTTTCAAGCATTTGTTTCAGGAATTATTCTTATTATAGGGGCTGTTTTTACGGGAATTAGATATAGTCGTTGTGAAACTATAAATTCACCTTGTATAAATTGTAAGAGGAAAATACTAGAACAAGAAGAAAATACTAATAATGTTTAGAAATTTTAATTTCTTTTTATATCTATTATATTCTAATAAAACAATGGGTTACCGCAAAGGTGAGAAAATAACAGATGAAAAAACTTTAGAAAGATTGAAAAATGCAAGATTGAAAGCTTTAGAAGTACGAAAATTGAAAGCCGAAGAAAAGAAAAATATCAAAATTGCAAAAGATCTTGAAAAACAAAAAGAGGTATTAGATGCAAAAGAAGTTATTAAAAATCACCAAAAACCGGAAAAGGACGAAATTGAAATTCAACCGGAAGTAAAAAAAGAAGTTGTGAAAAATAAAAAAAGTACAAATAAAAAACCAAAAGTTATTATTGAGGAAATACATGAAAGTTCTAGTTCTAGCGAAAGCGAACCGGAAGTTATAGTTAAAAAGAAAAGAATTTCCAAAAAAAGAAATAATAAAGATATAGATAATAGCCCTCAATCACCTCAACAAACAAATACTCATTATGATAAAGCTTATAGAAGTTTATTTCCGGAACTTTAATATTAATAGAAAACTTAAATGTTACAAACTCAAAAATTAAAAAATAAAGATTATGAAATAAAATTACCGAAAGGCGGTGCTTTCAATATAAATACGGACCCAGATTTTATTAATATGCATTCCGTTATATTGGCGGTGGCAAAACGAGGTGTAGGTAAAACTTGCAGCTTTTCTAATTTATTAAGATTGATGAAACAAAATAATGCATTAGACCGGTTAATTTTGGTAAGTCCTACTTTTCACAATAATGCTCATTATTTTAAAGATTTACCATTGGACAATGAAGATATATTAGAACCTTCAATTGAAGCTCCCCAAAAAATAGAAGAAATTCTTGACACCGAAGCTCAAGAATATGAAGAATATCATGAAAAGTTGAAAAGATGGAAGAAATTGAATAAAATGTTAAAAGATAAAACAAAATCAATTCATGATATTCCAAATGAATTATTAATTGAATTTGAGGACACAATGTATAATCCGCCGGAACATAAATATAATGGGAAAAAGCCGGTGATTGTGGTTTTATTAGATGATGTACAAGGAAATGATATAATGTTACCAAGAGCTAAATTAAATCAACTTGTAACTACTCACCGTCATAAAGGTAAATTAAAAAATGGTGCCTTGGGAGTTACTTTATTATTTGCAACACAAAATTATACAAGTAATCAAATGGGTTTGAATAAATCAATAAGAGGTAACTTAACTCATTTATTAGTTTTCAAAAATAAAAATATAAAAGAACTAGAAAAGATTGCTGAAGAATGCTCTGGTGAAATAAATCAAGATACATTTTTCCAAGTTTATGATAAAGCAATTCAATCACCTCATGACTTCCTATTCATTGATTTGCATAAAAAGAGTACACACCCAAGTGGATTCAGGAGAAACTTTAATGAGTTTATTATTCCAAATACTTTAGATTGACTTCATACATATTGCTTTCAAACAGTTTTTGCAGTAACTATTTAGAGGTCCGTCACCCATATCATCATCAAGAATTATGCAGCTAGCACAAACAGCCTTGCAACAAACAAAACAAGGAGTCCATTTCACCTTTTGCAGTGAGTCACAAGTAACGCATTTTACAACTGAGCAAATATCCTGTGGTAAACACCCAGAAATGAAAAGAAGTTAGGACTTTTGGGAAGAAGGAAACCATGCTTATCATGGAAAGCAATGTTTATCTCATCGGTTTTTTTGAAGCTTGCAAAGTGTTCCTCAAGGGTGGGAGGCCTTTTTTCTTGCCTTGCTGCTGCAAAAAACTGGTCAAGCTCAAGCTTATGACTTCTGAAGTCAAAACTTATCAAACCCTTCTCACTTGCAGTTGCAAGGTTCCCAACCCAAAAGCCTTCCAAATATCTCATATCTTGTATGAGAACTTCCTCATATGTATGAAAGAGATATTTTCCCTCATGCGACTCCTTTTCACTGCGAACTCGGGCAGCTCTCAAAGAGTTTATCTCTTTGTGATAACTCTCAGGGTCTTTCTCCATCAACTTAAGCATACAGTTCCAGCCAAGTCTGCTTTCACTGCTGTATGCTGGGAACCGAAATACTTTCAAGTTGACATACTTTTCAATAAACAAAAGATAACTCACCTCGCAGGGGCCAGTTTTCTCACTTGCTGCTTCAACATCGGTTGGTGCTTCAGCCTTTTGACAACTTGGGCACTGATATTTGTACCCTGCGTTGAAATCGCAGTGAACTTCCAAAAACTCGGCCATCGGTAACAACATGCCGTGTAGTTCTCTTGTGTTAGGGTCATACTCTTCACCAAAAGAACTAAGTATGACTTCCTTCACTTCGTCTGCTGTAAAAAATACACAGAAGTCACAATAGTCACACTTCAATTTTGTTGCAGAAAAAGTATCTGCCTCTTGATCGGAGTCCTCAATCGGACTATCCTCAATCGGACTATCCTCAAAACGGAGGTGTTGACCTCCCGATTTTTCCTCGGCATTTTTCAAAGGTTCCTCTAACTGTGAAATAGCCTCTGTAGGCTCAACCGCTTGTAACACATGCGTATTCTGCAGCTCTTCGTTTTCCTTTTGAAGGGCCTTCACCATATTCTCCTCTACCTCAAGTTGTGTTTTTAGCTCGGCATTTTCATGCGTAAGCTCACGGACCTTTTCAGAAGACTGCTCACATATTCTTTCGAGCTCAGTTATTTTGTCCCCTAAAGCGGCATTTTCGACTTGCAACTTTTTCACTTGAGCCTGAAAGTCACTAACGTCATCGTCGGGCATTTCAGCGTCTGTTGCTGAAGGAAAATACTGCAACCTTTCTTCTTCCGATTCACTCTCTTGCGATTCAAACTGCGGCTGCGAAACAGTAGTCACTGTGACTGGAAGAGTAGGGTCCAAGAAACGAAACTTCAAAAGCGCATTTACGCTCCCTTGAGAGTGTTGGCGCTCAAGCTCTTCACGCTCCTTTTCCGCTGAACCAACGGAAACTTTTAACTTTTTGTCAGCTATATCTTGTCTTTCTTTCATTCTTTTTTTACTCTCTTGTTCTTGTGCAAGCAAGTGCCTACAATAATCGCGAAATAAAACATCGCGAACGCCCTCCGCAATAGCTGCCGATGCGGTAGTTGTAGCGTAGTCTACAAGCGAGGGAGCAACAACTGTTCTCCATGTTTTACTCGTTGTAAACTTGGGCGCTTTCTCCCAACAACGTGAACAGTACAGGTATCGGCTTTTGTGTTTGCATGCCGCATCTCCGGGTTCAATACGCGGATTATTGCGTACTTTGTCAAAGTTAATGCCTCCACACGGTACCGCTTTTGCAATAAGATACGTAGAGGGCTGAACTTTTGAATTGCAGTCATATTCTGTGTTATTCGACAGAGTTATCATTTTTCGAGGAAGCTTCAAGTAAGTAACAAGTAAGTAACAAGTAAGTAACAAGTAAGTAACAAGTAAGTAACAAGTAAGTAACAAGTAAGTAACAAGTAAGTAACAAGTAACTCTGCAGTAACTCACAAGTAACTCACAAGTAACTCACAAGTAACTCTCAAATAACCTTTAATGAAAAATGCAATATTTTTTATTATTCATTTTATTATTTATTATTCATTTTATTTTTTATTTTAATTATTTTAATTATTTTAATTTTTATTTTATTCAATAATTGTCACTATAAAGTTACTTATGAGTTACTTATGAGTTACTTAGGAGTTACTTGAGAGTTACTAGTTACTTACTAGTTACTTACTAGTTACTTACTAGTTACTTACTAGTTACTTACTAGTTACTTACTAGTTACTTACTAGTTACTTACTAGTTACTTACTAGTTACTACTGTATACGATACTCGAGCTTAAACAAATATGATACAAGTAGTATACTACCGATTATAACGCCCCCCCAAAACCCTAAAGACGATAATAAATGATTAATAAATACAAGAGAAAACCCTAAAGAAATAATTACGTAATAAATAGGGAATAAATTACGTGATTAAATGTGAGTACGATAAAAAATAAATAAATAATCTACAATAAAAAATAAATAAATAAAATCTACAATAAAAAGATAAAGATAAAATTGAAAGTAAATAAAAAGTAAATTAATTAATGTTTCAATAAGATATATGTTAATTGTTCTTAAATCATTCATCCAAATTCCCACCATATGTTTCCTTCATTTGTTTTCCAACCCATTTTCCCTATATTCATTTTACCTTTACCTTTATGGTCTTGTACCCAATAATAAGCATTCAAGAAACAAAGACTTGGTAAAGAATACTTGTTGTTTTTCACTAAAGTTCTCATATTAATTCCATTTTTTTCATTATCTTTTTCAAATTTTTTGATAGCATCAAAAACATTTTTGCAAGCATTGTTTAATTCATCACCTTCATATTTTTCATAATATCTTGTTTTGTCACTTATATTACGAAACATAAAAATAAAATCTTCATTCATTATCGGAGTTGGGTCATAAATAGAACCATCCTTACGTTCAATCCAACAATGTAAGTCTAATGTATTCATGGTTGCTTGTTTACTGTCAGGGTTATGACCGATGACATATGTGTCATACATGTCATACGTGTCATACCTGTCATACATGTCATACCATGTCATGTCATGTCATATATTATTATGACAGTCGGTCATGTCATATATTAATATGACAGTCGACAGTATGGTCGATCATGACTGTACAGGTCGAGTCGCGTCATACATTTATGACAGTCGTCAGTACGGTCGACGATGACTGTACATGTCGCCAGATGATTATGTCATATCATCAGGCATCCCTGTCATCGAGAGTTCGTATGATTGAACTCGAAGATGGCAAAGTAAAGATACATCTTGGAAACAAACCAAGAGCCATCTTTAGCTTTCAGCATGCGCAGAACTCGCATGTGCAGCATGAACGAACTAGTCGTTACTACCATGCTGGTCGTTCAACCTACGTCTCGGGTTCACACCCCAATGGCGGTACCATCTAAGATGATGGGTGACGTAGGTATAAAAGTGAGGAAGCGTTGTGCTTCAGCAGATCCTCTTACAGAGACTGCACTCACAAACCCGCTCATCCGTACACTCGCATTGCTGTCCAACTTTGCGGTGTTTCTTTTGTATATTGATAATATATTCACGGCGCTTGTATCTACAGCCGTATCAGTGGTATTCTAAAAGTCGTCAAGGCACGATACTCGAGAACCCAAGTGGGTGCAGTGATAGACATAGCATATTTAATATTGTTCGCAGGTTGCAGGAGGCGCATATACGATAGCGCTCGCATAAAATTGAATATCTGCAGCCCGAATAATATACGTTCGCATATAGAACCGTGACAGTGGCATTGCTTCCGCTCAGGCGAAGAACGAGAACTCAAGTGCAGCAGAATTGACATATATACGTATATTGATTTGTATACAGCGCGACTGAGTTCGCATACATACCGTCGAATATCTGCACATACACGATAGCTTTCGCTTCAATACATCGTCAGCGATCCGAGCGGAATTGTGCATAAAATTGTCGGCGCGACATAAATCACATTCAGCATATACTGCGTCGAGGTGTGCGCACGATATATGTATGCTGTCAATAATCGCAGGGTATGGTACGATGTGCGAGAATTAAGCGCGCATATGAAAAATGAGCGTCAGTGCATATAATCTCATCAACTACAACAGAGATGCACACAATCTCATCATCAGCGACAACGACATTCGCAATTGTACCGCGCGACCCGTACAGTATACATAAAGATGTGCGATGATCACAATTCATACCGTGCGACGCAGATGTGCGATGATCATAGTTCGTACCGTGCGACGCATGCATCAACATGCATATCGACATGCGACATACACAATTCGTATCACGCGCATACATAGTGTGCAAAAATCTCGATGTTCGTACCATATCGCACCAAGTGGGCGCATACAGCGACAGATTGACGCATGATAAAATAAGGCCCAACTATACACATACATGCTGCGCAGAGATACTGTGTGCGACATCAGCATTGTTATACACACACATGCTGTGCAGAGATAGAGTGTGCGATATCGTCATCGTCATACACATGAATACTGTGATTGTGAATGAATGGTCATTATTATCACACTTATCATTATTATCACAGATCACTATCACATGGCATACTTTGATTGTGTGCACAGAATATACATGTGATCAAGCTAGATATACACATGTAAAAATCCAGTATGCATGCATACATGCATAAATACTTTGCTACTACTGTGCATGGTATATATACATCCATACATTATTGCTTGACATGCACGCATGCAATCTGATCACGATAGCGGCTGTGCATACTGTCATACATACTTATTTACTGTGACATATTGCTAGAACTTGCAAGTCCAGTGCTATATTCAAAACCCAAGTAGTATAAGATGCCAGTCTTGATTGTTAAGACAGGAATTAGTACAGTTGTTCCATGACGAAGGATTTGGGATTGGACATATGTTCTCCTGTTAATCAAGTTGGATACTCATCGGAGCTACTTGTGAAATTTACCATTCAACTCATCATTCATCAGGATGAGATGTACAAGATTACAGCAGTATACTAAAAATATTGATATACATCATACTTGTGATATGCTGTCCAGTGGTATACAGACAAACCTGTATGATTAACTTATATCGATTTACTTCAGTGTACTCAATCAGTAAGTACATATACAATATATAGTTATTGTGTATACCATCCCATCAGATGCACATCACTATAAAACTAGATATAACAGTACTTATCATAGTCCTTACAATAATATTAATGTCAGTACATGTTATGGATATATTGACATTACACTAATTCAGCAAGTGTACATGATCAATGTATAATACCAATATCTTATACATAATACATAGATACCATTTTCCAAACACATGTGCGTGGAAAATGTCAGTGATTGCGATAGATAAGGGAGCAGGATAAGACAAGATGCTGTAGGGCTGGATGGAGTTATCTCCAGACCCGAAGGCAAGATACTGCGCCCATTAAACAGCTGGTAACTGTTGGGTGCAGTCCACTCGTCATTCCACACACTATCGCTGGAGCAACATCAATATCTACATTGCATTCTGACAGTTGATACAGATGATCACTTCACATGCATGTACCAACTCAGATCAGCAACCATACATGAATTGACAAAAGGTGGTTGTGGGCGTACAAACTGCTCAGATTATATCTAGCAGTGTCCAGATGTATTTGAACATAGAGATATCACTTGATATACTCGTTGTATACATCCAAATATATCTTAGGATCTGACACAATTGTGAATTCATTTACAGTTGATATATCTTAAATATCACCAGAGAGTGCATTTGCCTCCATGGGTTTCAATCAGTAAAACCCAGAAATGTGATCAACCTCAGATGTTGATATGCAGAATAATTCACTTTTATGCCATGAAATTTGTCATGTGCAAAGGTGAAGTGATTTGCAGTGCTTCTGTACTTTGCAGTCCACACACACACAGAGATATGTATATATATATACATATAGCCAAAAACGGCCAAAATGGGTAAAATCCGTTTGCGATAGATTTGAAAATTGAAAATCGGACCCTATTTTATTTGATAATATGATTTTATACCTATTGAGGTATGAGAAAATCATAATGACAATGGTCATATCTCGTGTAACACCCTAGATATTAGGTGTGTAATATATAGGGGTGAACATATTGGCTGTAACGAAAAATCGGTCAAAATACAATACGTGTAATCTTTTGCAAATTCGGGATTGATTTTTTTTTGCTATAATGGATATTTATCTATCAAATAACAATCCCTGAAAGACCTAACACGTGTAACACCCTGTAACACCCTAATATTTGAATGTGTGTGTCAGGGGTGTAACGTATCCTCTGAAAATCACTTAACATTCACTTAGGTATTTAATGCAGTTTTGCTTAAAAATCTTTGCAAAAACATTATGCTGCTTATTTTTTACCTATATTAGGGTTACTGATATCATGTAACACCCTAATCATATTATTGGGTGAAAGGGCCACTGTAACCAGATATGCCCTAAATGCCACCTATTTATTGGATACACTTTGTGTTTGGCAGATATATGTCATGCTGTTTTCGATGCAGACATGATTATATATCGGGCAACAACCCAAGAACTGTTGGGCAACAACCCTAAAACTGTATGAGCTGCTTCCTATAAGGACTACAAGCTATAAGCTATAAGCTATAAGGTATATAAACAACTGACTGCCTATGTATTCACACTTCCTCAAGGGGGGAAGAAGGTGGATAGGATTCACACATATCCATTTCATATTCCGATCTGGTTATTTCTGATGGATTGCTTTTGATAAAATCACTGCATCCACAAATAACGTTGAAATCTGTACAACGTTAAATCCACCATCACTAATAAAGTGTAAACTCGGATGGGAAACTATATCCCAATGACTATAAGTTGACTCTTACTCAGCATTTACATTCTCGAGTAAGTTTGGAATGCTGAACTATATACATAACATATAACCTGATACCATGCTTAATTGCATTTCCTGGATCAGAAGATGATAGTTATATAATGTATATATATATATCCCACCTGATATACTTTGGCACTATAGCTATATATAAGAGTGGGAAGGACAAGTGCATCGCTGTAAGACTGGTTGATATAGTCCCAGTGCTGAAGGCAGAATTTGGCACCTGAATAACAGCTGATAACTGTTGGTGACCATCATGCAAGACCTTCCAAGCGTAACTCCTTTGATCCTGAGATGCAAGTGAATTGTTCATAAAATGTTGACATCACATAAAAGCATTCTGATAAAAACCCTATATATTCATATGAGCTGTCATCACTACAATGACATGGGTTTTTGAATCGTCGAAATAAGTAACTCCGATGAATTCACTAGTACAGAATAAGCTGTTGAGATTATTCCTCCTGCTGGATTTCAATCATTCACAATCCCTGTACATTCCGGTGACAAAATATTGCACTGGACTGATCACCATATTGGTATAATCTGTGATATATAAGTCACCAGAGAAAGCATTGCAATCAGCACAATGCTGTCTAGATTCACAAAGATGAGTAACATATATTCTCATATGTAATAAACAGAGGCACAATGTGACCTACGCTAAAATCGCGTATGCTCGGGCACTGTATTGTGACCTGCGCTAAGATCGTATATGCATGGACACAACATGACTCGTGCCAATGACGTGGACATATTTCTTGCCACGACATCACATCTGAAATCAATAAATCACTCAGAGTAAAGGTGTTGACATCAGTATAGCACCATTATACATATAGTCATGAGGATTTTAAGGAAGACATAGTCTCTCCGATATTGACAAACATGGTACATATATATATATATTCATGCTCTCTGATTATATATTGATATCCCACAGCATACGATGATGGTAATTGCAAACCACTTCGCCGCTGGAGGGTAGTGTTGTATATATACAGCACATGCTTGGGTACTATATGACCCACGCTAATGACGTGGATTCGGGCTGCATCCCAATAACTGCAATGCACCTTCGGTGCAAGGGGCTGCAACCCGAGAACTGCTATCCAGCTTCATAGAAAGCTTCCACGTCATCACATAGAGGTCGGACCTCTGTTGTATTTGAACAGCGCTTGACAACCGCCTAGCAATACACTTCCTTGAGGGGGGAAGATGATAAGCTAGAAATACAACTAAAAACCAAATAAATAATAAAGACAAATAATAAAACAAGTAAGTTGCATCATTGTTTTTGTTTTGGTAAGCCTGACTGTATACAATCAAACCATTCAGAACTCCATGAAGTTGACACATACATCAGCCATGACATACATACGAGCTTGATTTTGAAGACCTAGACATTGTATACATCTGGTCTAGCATGTATCCAGACTAGAATTGTATATTGACA
>LGRX02008891.1:0-43625 GCA_001247695.2 Cymbomonas tetramitiformis
CAACGTCTCCAAATACCCCCTTAATTCTTCGACTTCCTCCCCACCGCTCAGATTCAGCCACCCCTCCACCCACCCGGCCATGGCGCTTCTCCATCTTCTAGAGTTTTTGCTTAGTAGCACCTAGCTTTTTCTCTAGATGTCACCCTGCTGAAAAGTGGGTTGAGCCCCTTTGTGGGCGCGCTATAATAGAGGGAGTAGCCCCTGGTGTTTTCACTAGCCTGCTTTGCAGGGATACCGCACTCTCAGGACTTTGTCCCCTTTGCTAGCGTAAATGTTTTATTATTATCATTTTATTATTATTATCAGCTGTTTAAGCCTCACGACAGCAACTACATCCCGACCCCGGCCACCGTTGAAGATCGCGGCCGCGTCCAAATTTTTATCACCATTTTTATCACAAAATTTTACATGTGAAGCTGTGCTTTTCTTGAACGAGTTGCATTTAACGACGAGCGTCGGAACTGCATTCTACAGTCTTTTACAAAACAAAAATGGGCTTTATTACATACATGATGTCTGTAATTGCAAGCATGATGGAGCAGTCTTGAGGAGCGAAGCCTTTGAAGGGTGAGGCCAGGAACCGCGGAATTTCCGTACTGGTAAGCTTGGAGAGGCTGAGCGAAGCAAACTGCTGTGACACTGGAGGTTCAGCAGTCATCTGAGACACAACGACAATGTTAATTATGGGATTCTGGGCTATTCTGGGAGACAGTGCCCTGAAGGAGCGAAGCACGGGACGGTAAAGCCAAGAACGGATTCATCCGTACTGGTACACCTGAAGGTGTAGAGCGAAGCAGGAGTCTCAGTGTTCAGTATAACAGTCACTTGAGACACAGCGACAGTGTTAATTATGGGATTCTTGGCTATTCTGGGAGACAATGCCTTGATGGAGCGAAGCACTGGACGGTAAAGCCAGGAACGGATTCATCCGAACCGGTACACCTGAAGGTGTAGAGCGAAGCAGGAGTCTCAGTGTTCATTATATCAACCAAATTGAGAACCAGCGACAATGATAATTATGGAGTTCTGGATCACTCTGGGAGACAGTGCCCTGGTGGAACGAAGCACTGAATGGTGAAACCAAGAACGGATTCATCCGTACTGGTAAACTTGAAAGTGTGGAGGGAAGCAGGAGTCTCATCATTTGCGGGACTCATTACCTCAGGAATGAGTGGGCATGGCCTTACAATGACTGCTTCTTAGAGCGAAGCACTAGAAGGTGAAGCCAGGAACGGAATTTCCGTACTGGTAAGCTGAAAGGTGTGGAGTGAAAAGGGCTTTCACCTTGGCATCTCCCCACCAGTGGGAAATTAGCGACGGAGTCAACTTCAGACCTCCAGAAGCAGCAACGAGCCGAGAGACGTACTCAGAGAGCACGCGTGAGCCAGCACTTCACCGAGCTGGAAGAACAATCAGTAGCCGGCGAAGGTCAGCCTGAGGCCGAAGCCCGGGAGTCTACGGTGATTGACTCCTCTCGCCTTCCCCTTGGCACTCTGCACACGTACACGGGCACAAAGGAGGAAGACCGGCCGAAGTTCTTGAGGGACTTCGCCCTCTTGTGCGAGAACTTTAGGCGCGAGCACGCCGCCAGCATCAGGAAGAGGCTCAGGTCCGTTGCGGGTGCCAGTCTCTCTGACAAGCAAAAGCAAATTCTGAAGGACACACCTCCTGACTGGCGAACACTGTGGGACATTATCCCCACGTGGTTAGATGGCAAGGACCTATCAGCGCACAGCTGGTGGTGTGAGAACTATGAACGCGGGGGCATTGTGGCTTCCAACATGGATAGGGTGCTCAAGGACACCAGCGTACATGGCCCACTTGAGGGTTCCATTCCGTGTGCTAGGCCCCCTTTTAATGAAATGAACGCTGGTGCAACGTGGATAGTCGCGAGGCCAGCAACGGCCAATGACGCTCACGGGGAGGTTTCCACCGAATAGGGCGAATACAGAACGGATGGGACTTCTTTGAAAGGGTTGACGGGACACGACGGCACCCATGACTCGTAGTACTTCTTCGCCCTTAGGGGATTCATTGCTGCGCTTGACAAAAAGTTTATGATGAAGGGAACTCGGGAGAAAGTTGATCTTCTAACCCAGAAGCCCCAAGAGCCGCCGGGGCAAGATGGGGGGGCAAGATGGGCTAACATATACGAAAATGTGCCAACGCAAGGAGATGCAACTCAACACCGGGAAGGTGGTGAGTGACGAGACTCTGCGCACCTTCATCGAGGACTGCGTGGAGAACCTCCGCATCAAGATCTTCCAGACGCGGGGCAAGGAGCAGCTGAGAGCTAAGTACCCGCCGCCCAACAGGGTCACCTGGAAGAACCTGGAGGCCATCGTGGAGGTTCAGGACAAGCTTAAGAACGACGCCGAGTCCTGGATCCTCACGTTGTTGCAGGAGATCACGAGGCGATGTGGCTGCCAGTACTCTACCTGGGAAGCCAGACAGCATGGCCTCGACCTCAAGGCCAACAAGAACTCGATCAAGAAGGTGGAGTCAGCCGTGGATGGACAGTCCAGTGATCCTGATGAGGGCAGTAAGAAGGTGGACACTTCACCTTCGAAGAAGATGAAGAAGGAGGTAAACGTTGCGGAGAGAGCCAAGAAGCCTGCGTACAACAACACCCCTCCGCCAGCTGAGGGCAGTCGTGCGAACGACAAGCCCAAGTGCTTGCGTTGTTTCGGAGGGAGCTGGCACGAGTCCAATCCTGAACAGTGCAAGAGTGGCTACAAGCACGTAAAGCTCCCAGCAGGGTATCACGAGAGTAGACTCGGGTCCAGCAAATGGTGGGAGGCCGAGAACGCAACCATACGGATGTATAACCTCAAGAACCGCTTCAAAAACTCTGAGTGGGGCATTTTGGTGACCGACTGGCAACATATGTCCAACGAAGAGAAGGACAAATATCGGGCGGAACCTGCACAAGCCGAGAAGAAGAGTCCAGCTGGTAAAGTTGACTCGCTGAAGGCGGAGTACCAAGGCATGGTGGTTGCACGGAAAACTGCCAGTCGTGCTGGGAGTGTCAAGGCCCAGGTGCTCTCCGAGGACGAGGGGTCAGACGAGGAACTGGTCGCCTCACACGTTGCGGAAAGAGAGGTGTACAACTCGGACACGCACGAGGTGAACCACCGCGAGGTTCCTTGGACCAGGGCAGCCGGCAGCCTCCTCGTCCAGCGTGCTCTCAGCGCTGGCCGAAGAGATGGGCGTGGGGGTACTCTATGACGCGCTCGCCACTTTGAACTTGTAGGAACTCCCAAGAGCGCGCGACATGGGGGACAATCCCGAAGTCACTGCTGCACCCGCAGTGGCACTGGGCAGCACCCAGCACATGAGGGGATTCCCCGTGAAGACACCTGAAGAGTATGAGGCCGAGGCGCAGTTGCCATCGGCGCCAGCTGCGGACGAGATGCAGAGGAAGGTTCAACTCATGGCCTTTGTGATCAAGAGCCTAGGGCGTATAAAAATCCGCCCGCGAGTGACACTAGCTTGATTTTCTCGGCTTTGAAGCCGGAACTGCTTATTTCACCGCGGTCTAACAGCTGCTTCAATTGCTGCAAAGACGCCTTCACTGCCGGATCCATCCTACAAGAGCTCTGTGAGCTCCAAGAAATGCACTTGAAATAAGAAGTCACCGCTGGGTCTACAAGTCTGTGTGTCGGTTTCTAGGTTTTAAAAGCCGAAATTAAGAACTTCGACGCTGGTCGACAGTCAGAAGTCGGACCCCCAAGATTAGAAGCTGAGCGCTGGATCACGTTGGCGAATCTGGAATCAGGAAAAAATTGCCGATTTAAGATGCGGCACACGCTGGATTTGGATTTCCGATGGTCAGGATTTTGCCAAATTAAGAAACGTGCCCACGCTGGCAAAGGCAAATCCATGACCGTCGATTAAGAAACCAGCCGCTTCTTCTTCCCCGGCTTCTTATATACCGGTCTTTACTGTAGACTTCAACATGTCCGCCTGCATGCCCAATCGCTGTGCCTCGAACTCCTTGAGTTGCTGATTCTCCCCGCCTCTGTCCATCTTGTCTTTGGAGCGCCACTAGTCGTGCGCTGCCGAGTAGCCCGTCCAGCGTACCTTCCATTCCTCCATTGATTTATCCTTGACCATGCGTACACGATACGCCAGGATTTTGTCCACGTGAGCTTCCGCTTGCCCATCTACCATTACCGGGTCAGGTACGGGCAGTTGTGCTCGAGATGCAAACTCATCCATGCCGGAGACGTACGGCTTCAGGCGGTGCTGCGCAAACACGTCGTGAATGCGCCAGTGCGGCGGTAGGGCCAACCGATATGCTACCGGTGCCCCGCGGTCCGCCTCTGCGGAGTTGGGGGCGCGCCGCAGGCAACTAATTCGATCTGACGACGGCCAAACGATAATGATGACATTATCGTTTTGTCACACTACATTCGGGCACACGTGCTGCGACGGTGCCGCGACGCCACCCCGACGTTACTGTATGGCATGGTAGACGCGGTGTTCAGAATTCTGATGATCTGAGAAACCCCTGCTCTTTATAAGGACGAACCCGGGCAAATTCCCTAGGTCCTATGGACCTAGTGGTCCTGTGCGTAAACTGTCATTCTGTCATTCGTTCATTCATTCATTGTCATTCAATTATGACATGAATTCAAAGCGCAAGCGCGACCCCAGCGCCGTCCTTAACGTCCTTTTTTATAAATAAAATAATAAATAAATAAAATAAAACCCAAAATAAATATTCGACATCCCCCACACTTTCTACTCCTCTAAATTGTCCCCTTTCATTGCCGTTCTTGATTTTCTGCCGTCCGTGGTTTTCGGTTACGTTCCGTGCGCGATCGCAGCCCTTCATCGGTTGAAACCCAAAATTCATCCGTGGTCCGTCATATGCGCTGGACACTGTATCAAAATTACGTGACGCTTTTGCATGGTAGGCGGTGTCGTCCGAAGAATGTGATGTGTCATTTGTGGCATTGACGCGAGGTGCGACGGACAGATATACGGGCATCGCGGTGCGCCACGTCGTAACGTAAGTTGATCGCATCGCGTGGTCCGTCGGATATTTTGAAATATTTTCCAAACATCGATCGTAACAACCGGTGTGATCAGTTCATAATGTGAACCTTCCGACCATACTGCATGATTGGTATGTTCCGAAATATGTTTCAATATTTTTGGTATAACGCAAATATCCTATTTCGTTTCTAATTTCGTTTCGCATCCCATCAGGATACATTCCGAAAATGATATAATATGATAATGGATACACATCAATCATGTCATACAGGGGGCAGTACTGGATATCTAGTCCCCCGTGAAACTCAATGATTTTGTTGGACGAGAACCACCGACAGAGAGATCCTGAACTTTTACGGCTTTGTCGTGCGATGCGTCGTGGGGGACTTTAACAGCGGTGGACCTCATCAATATACTCAACGCGCGTGTAATCAGTTTAAAGACTGGTGTGATTCCACCCGTGGATTGCACAACCATTTTCTCAACCAACGAACACGTGCATGCTATGAACTCAGTCATGGTGCATCGGGTTGCTAAATCGAAAAACATGCCAATTATTCGTCTTGCAGCTGATGTGCGTGATTCATCACGTAACAGTGTGCCCGAGACCCATCCGTTGTATGGTGGTTACGTGGTGGACACTGGAAAAGACTCAGCATCAAAGGGTCCACTTAGCTTTCTGGATGTTCATATTGATGCACCCGTTATAATCATTGGTATTTCAAATGATTTAGTCAAACGATGTGGCATTGCTAACAATTCGACCGGGACGGTGGTAGGATTTTGGCCACCGATCGTTAATAGCATACAACGTGAAAACGTTATAAAATTAGTGGACCGAACCGTTGCACATGTGCATGATCCATCGTGTGAAATCACTAATTTGTTGGTTGAAATGGACATGTCTGATGGCAAATCCTTCCAGTTACCTGGTTTGCCTATTAATGTGTATCCGTTTGCACGAACACGTCAGCGAAGCGTAAGAAGTTACGAAGGGTTTGTGGTTTCACAATTTCCGATACGGTTGCTGTATTCGTGTACTGGTAATAAAGTGCAAGGCCGAACCATTCGGAGGGCACTCGTGGTGGGTGATATCAATAATCGTATGCTCTTCTACCTTTATGTTATCTGTACTCGAGTCGGGCTCCTTCAGCATCTGTTCTTGGCTCGCACACTCACAGACAATGATGCACGCCATTATTGTGGGCCCGATGCACGTCTTCGAGCTGAGTATGTTCGACTTCAACAAATTCAGGATGCAACCATTAAACGAATCGAAATGTGTCCCGAGATATCCTTTCACAATCCAGTGAACGTCACAAATGCAGGTATGCATCATTCATTACACTAAGGCAATGTCAATCTGTTTTTTTCAATAAATCATCAGCATTACATCAGTCCTGAAGTATATAACATTGTATCCCTGCATCATCTCTATATCATTTCTTTTATTAGTGTATTCATCCACTAACATATTTGTGTGAGCTTGTGTGGAAACCATAGACGTGGCTTCATTGGATTCACAATCGTGCATCGTTCATCAGCAACCAGACCCGGCGAAACTATCATGTTCATCAGTTCCCGATGCAGGAATTCAAACAAATTATACAGCCGTACCATTAGGTGAGCACATTATATATGCCATTTTGAAACTTACAATACTTTTTTGCCTTTCTAGCACCTAAATGACAGTGTAAATGCGAAGGATATGCAAATTCATTTTATAAAGTGTTGTGACCACCTCGGTTCATGCCCCATCATGAATGCATGTGCACATTGTCATCACTGAATATCCTCCATCTGCACTGCAAGGGTCATGAATTATGCAACCCTGCATGCTACGCCCGCTTCCCATTTAGCATGCACCCATATTTTTTGTCATACTCCCTGTCACGCCGCACACGGATACACAACGCTAAAACAGGGGCACCCACTGTAAAGGGCCCTGGAAAACCTCAGGTTGGTATCAACCACCGCGAGGGGATTTGTGTCAACTCAATATACTGAGCAAGACAGTGCCCCGACTAATTCCACGGATGTGATATGTGGGCACACATTAGCGCCTTGGAGTTACACTTTTGAGAGAGTCCGTAAAGTACACCTCCTTGTCCTTACAAACACTTCATAAAATATATCCAATATAAAATACAAATCTGTTCAAAACTTGGGACTTTGAGAGTACGCTTACGCATGCACCCATATTAAAATATGATATGTATATATATGTGTGTGTGTGTATGCATTTTTTATATACACTCTGCCACGCCACTTGCGGTAATGCAACGTGTAAACAGGGGCACCCAAAAGTAGCTTGGGCCCTGGAGAACTTCAAAATGGTATCAACCACCGCAATGGGAATAGAACTTAGATTTTCATCTCAATATACAAGGCAAGATGATGTCTTGCACAATACCATAAAAGTGATATGTGATAAACATATACATATACATAAACATAGCAACTAGCGTATCAAGTGGATGAGAATGGCTTGGTATGATGTGTGGATGGGAATGGCATAGTGACTTTTATGGTGTGTGGATGGGAATACAATTTCAGCAAGCCAAACCCCAGTAGCAGCTGCAGCTGCAGCTCCACCAGCAAGAACAGCTAGAGCTTCACCAGCAGCTGCAGCAGCTGAAGCCCAGGCAACACCAGCAGTAGCAACCTACAGCATGGGTGAGCATGCAACTAAAGAATGCTATTATAATATAACACCCAAATGGCCTGCCAGATAATGTTTTTGTGTCTCAATCTTTTTTATTCCTGATTTTGGTTAGTCATTCATACAATTAAAAGCTTTGTGTAGTTGTGTATGTAGGAATCATAGGAGCAGCTTCGCAAGATTCATGAGCGCCCGTTAAAGACTATGTACCAACAAACTCTGCCATACCATCAGGTGATCACATCAGCATTGGTGTCATAAACAATTGCATCTCAAATGAATAATCATCATTTATGGGTATAGTTATTAGAGAATAGATCAAATCGTCCATCACATTTGCCCTACTTCGTTACATTGTTTACGCACCAACACATCAAGCAGTACTGCATGCTGTACCGGTATCCGATATGTCATGCGTTTTTACCTCCTTGCACCCAAATGGTTGCCATAAATGCATATGATATGTATATCTACATCTGAAATGATGCTGTGAACTCTTTAGCCCATGCCCTCATTGAAATTCACATTCAATTGAAGTGTTGTATAGTTGTATGTGATATATATATATGTGTGTGTGGATACAACGGCCATGCACATATCATACATGATCATGCGAATATAGGAAACTGAATATTAACATGATGGAATGTTGACCAACGACTGGTGGACAACAAGTACGGCGATATCGTCATTACATTTCCAACAGGATCTCAACACCATTCAGGGTCAGCTCACCAGTCTACATCATACCGTGAAACGTATTAAGGGCGATGGAAATTGTTGCTTTTATGCGGTCGCACATGCTGCCGGATTGACAAATGATGGTAATGATTTATCTAACGCTTCCAAACTTCGATTCAAAGCGGCTCAGGTGTTGAGAGAATATGGAGAAATTTGGCGTATTACTCCGGGCATCGGCTATAGTCCTGTCGAACTCAAAGCCGTTATTGACAACACGCAAGATGATCAACTTATTCCGAACACTACTACATATCGATATGCCGGTACGTAGTTGTACCCAGATGTTGCTGCTGTGTATGTATGTCTAAGGCCACATCTACTTTTCATAGATAATTATACTCAAAAAAATATAATCATATTTTGTATTATTTTATATTACACACAAAAATATAAACATATGGGTAGACATATGACTTCTACATTATAATGAAAATTAAATCCAAGCGGCATTTCAGTTCATGTTTGTTCTTGCCGCAGGTGATTTTGCGTTGAAAGCTTTGGCTGTTCATTTCCAACGAGACATTTATTGCCTACAATGTTTGACATACGCTCCAGATGGAACTGTGCAACAAGATCCGGATCCGAGATTGTTTCATTGTGATCCGATACATTTGCCGGTGCTAAGGGTACATACGCGACGTGGTGTAGATACTGAGATTCGCAATCTACACAAAATAATCCCATTTGATCAAGCGCGACAATTATTGTCCACGATCACGCATGATCGCACAGATATCACGAAACCCATTCTGATTTCTCACAATGGCCAAACGAATGCAGCTGCGCATTTTGAAAGCTCAACTTTGAATAGGATTTGACTTTTTAGAAATAAATAGCTCGTGGTGGCATCAGTAGCCGGGTATGGAATTACAAATCACTCATGTAAATAACACACATAGGCATATGCATATGCGAGCACACAATCTTATTGAGCTGTTAATATATATGCATAATCCACATTAATCCTCGATGCAATGCACAAGTGGAACATACAACATGACAAAAGCATAGTGCTGTCCTCTGTTCAAGATGAAGTGTATCATAGTTGCCTGCGCTGCGGCCCCAACAACGGTGATTGCAAAACTATTTAGGTCTGCTTTTGATCCCTCGCTGTGCGGCGAAATGAAAATGGTGGCGTACAACGGCTTGTGTGCCATGGCAGCTACATAATGCGATATCAACACTTTGCATATGAACACTGGCTAACAATGGATATCCAAAACAAAACATGCTAATATAACAGCACACTCATAAAGAGCACTTGCACATGCATACAGGTTAATCTATCATAAAATGATAACATAATATTTGAATATATCATATTTCAAAAGAAAATATAATATGCTATTACACTGCATGCTATTATCAATTGTACATCATACTATTATGATGAAAAGCTGTACATTACATATCCGAGTCTTGCAAATCATCTTGAATCCAATTGCCGTATTCATCATCAAAGATTGCTACAAATCCCAATTCACTACTGCATGCAATTTGTTGCAGCATGCTTCGTGCTTCATCACGACACGGTAAATGCATTGCCAAATAGTCATCTGCAGTTCCATCCGCTTTTGCGTGGATATACCCGTCCCAGAATTCTAAGTTATTCAAGTTATACACGATACTACTAGCAATGGACCGCAACACTTGACATTGAAATGTCTTTTGCACGTTGCGGATGTGCGCTGTCACAAACTCGACATACATTGTTAAATGACAAATATTCGATCCCATTGCATGCTGCAACGCATATGTTAAAACAGTGTCATCTGATGAGAAAACAATATTGTGTATGTTTGCCCAATCGTCGGTGCACACATCCATCATCAAAGATGGAACATCAACAACCGAATATAATTGGTCATTACTGCAAAGATCACCAACATCAAAATCAGGCACCCCCAGCTGCCTCTTCGCATAATTGTAATGATATTCCAGTATGTCGTCCATACCGAAGAGATCAATTTGACTTTTGTAAATATCAGAAAAAGTTGGCCACAAGCTGTTTTTGAAATCTTCTACCACATATTTAAGACGTCTTGTCAGTGTCGCATCGACGATCCTTGCAATCTCGCCTGAATTGACCCCGAATAGCTTGTCACCAGGTTGCCGTGGTTGTTTAAATTCCTGGATCACGTTCTTACATTCCGTCGCTAAGGCGGATTTGATTTCGCGGTATTTAGTAATAGCAACATCATAAGCATGGTTGTTTTCAAGTTCTTGTGCAGCACGTATGGCACTCCGTAACGCCGTAGCGTGTCCACTGTAAGATCCTATGTCAACAAAAGCATAATACAAATGGTGGTCGAGACTGTGATCAGATATAAACTGGAACGAACGACTGTGCGATAGTCTCATCTCTGCTATTTGCGATTGTGTCAGATTTCCTTCATGATAACTTCGTTTACTCGTATTGTACTTATTGCGACAATCATTGCAGATGTTTATTTCCCAATATGAAAAAAGCGTTTCCTTATAATCCTTTTGGAGATCCATTATTTCTGAATGTTCGGTTTCACATCCTCTGTGCCTGCATTTCACTTTGGTTTCAGAGTGCGGCAACCCGTTCGCTACAGTACCATCCAGGATGTCATTCAAACACACATTTTACATATACATGCATTCGAACATACAATATATAATATCGCTTAATATCGCTTAGTATTGCTTGGTGCGCGCAGCTGTAGCCTCTTTAACTTGATTACGTATAGATCTATTGAAGTTCTGCAGCATGTTCGCGCACACCCCACAGGTAAACGTCGCATTTGAGACAAAGTCGGTGACGAAATGGATGATGCCCGAGGAGGTGAAAATGAATGCCAAGACGTTGTTCCATCGGAAGAAAAGCGTTACGATGGAGTGGTGCCTGTCGGTGTACTTGGATCCGGGCGCGTGGTAACCTCACAAATCCATCAAAACGACGGTGTCAAAAGTTGTTACATCGACGACAATTCCATCAACGCTGTAAGATACGCCATTAATCCACATAGTAGACGCAAGAATGCAATCGAATGAGTGACCATATAGGCAAGTGCGCGTGACCTTGACTTTGACGCATATGGTGTATTGAATAATACTCAAATATTATTTGGGTTGTTTCTAGAGAACGAAACATTTACAAGTGATGTGTTCAAATATATAATGTACATGTCAAGTGTGTAACCATGTTTGCCCCGTCGCACCGGGACAAGCGTCGTGATTATCATGGTCTAATTTGACAAACGAATGCCTCTGTTGCTTGTCACGTATCGCACAATGCGTGGTGATAAACCAGAGTGAATACTATATAATATTTCACTAATCATGTGGATTACAACTACACTTGCCCACACACAGAAACACAGAAACCTAATATCACACATCACGTGATATGTAATTCACAATTTATGTGATATGTAATTTAGGTGCACAAAAACACATTATAACCAAACAAGATACAATATACAATATAATTATGATATATGGGTCGCGTATCATCCTTGCACACACACATGGTAAAACCATTCTCAATGAAAATACGGAGCTGCGCACGAAATGCCATTGCACACGCCACAGGATTGGCTGCAATGGTATTGGCCATATCATCACGATTCTTGATTTGCACTTCAACATCCGAAAGGCCATCAACGTTTGCAGACGATGTAAAACCAGCGTACGCAGCAGCAATCGGATCCACCAAATCATCGGGAGTAATGGTAACAAAAATATGGTGACTCCCAAAACGCGTAGCAGTTGCATGCAACTTCTTTCAAATCATCACAGATTCTGCCGCTGTACTGGTAATAAAGTACAAGGCCGAACTATTCGGAGGGCACTCGTGGTGGGTGATGTCAATAATGGTAGAACCATTACGATCAACATGAACTGAGCCACCATGATGCACATCGGAAGCATCATCATGGTCCATTTCCGCTCTTCCGCATCAGTCTCCAACATGGCCTCATGCATCACATGCAAATCACTGTCGCCCGAGTTCATATGAGCATCATTTCGGATGTGGATATACACTTGGCGGTGGCTCAGACTTACACATAACTCACTCATACGACATTAAAACCTGGATACACATCCATCTATCCTGGAATCAAAATATGGATATTGGCGCATTCAAGGCATCATTATTTTGCATAATCATACATTATTACATATTATTTGAATGTATTATAAATCTAAATTATCAGAAACCAATTATGCTACATTGGTCATGTTAAACCTATTTATCAAATGCTGACAACCTACGGGTATATCCTCAGGTCGTTGCAAGGATGATTGGTCGTGCCCTTCCCACATCACTTCATAAACCAACTTGCCGTTGACGATTCTCTTTCCGATAACATCCTTGATAATGTACAAGCCTGCATCAACGCATTTAGGACAAAGCCAGTCGCCATCCGGCACCTCGGTTAATGGAGGTTTCAGGCATTGCAAATAATGCCCGACCTCTACAGCGCCATGGACACCATCGCACAAAATAATAGGATTATGAACACTAAAATCTCTCTGCTTGCACACATCGCAAGCTGTGTCGTGATCTTCCCCGGACGATTCTCCAGCGATAACATTTAATGGTGTACAATATTGACTTTGACACTCAACATCGACCTGCATTTCATCAGCATGTATGGATGACCCAGTACAATGATTCATGAGTTTAAAATATGCATCCTCAATGTGCCTCGTCATACCTTGCGCATATTCCAGTTGCGCCTGCAAAGTCGCCAAATCAATGGTAAGACGATCGTTTTCCTTTCCGAGCCTTTCGACTTCTTTGACAAGATCATCACACAATTCCGAAAATTTGTTAAAGGTGGTATGAGCTTGCATGAATGTTGATTTTGAACAACAGCAAATGCAACAAAATTAAGATATCGTTATACAAATTAGCGAAAAAATGAAATTATCAACCGGACAAGCCAACTCCTGTACGCCTGACGGAGATTGAGGACAGTGACGCTTTCACTTTGGAAGTGGAGAAAACGCAAGTGGATGAAGCGCGGCGTTGCGCTGAAAGCCGTACTGGAACCCAGCAGAGGCGCCTGCCATTGTACGCATGGGTGACCATCGCGGACAATGCCTTGGAGTCCGAGTTGACCGAATTTGACCCCCTTGGACTCCAAATTTGGGCAGCATTTTCATCCTCCGAGGCGTACCTGTTTCGAGGAATGGCTGCCGGCAACCAACCAACTCCCGCCACGGTACCGGCGAGACTGGGCGTCAACCGGTTTCCCTCTGGTGTTCCCAGTGCAGAAGAGTACAGATCGCCTGGAAATTCCTTGCCAGCGGCCCCGGGACTCCTGCCGGTGGACCAGCGCCTTTCTCAATTTCCAGGGCACCACGATCTTATGGGAGCGGCTTCCCCAAGCGATGTCTACCGAGAATCCAAGACAGTGGCTGATGTGCTCAAGCTGATCAGAGACATTCCTATGTACCCCTCCTCCGCTGAACTAATCACCACTGACGCCGACATTGCCGCGCTTCCACCTTTTTCTGAAGCGCTGGTCAATTTTCTGTCAATGGGCGTAGTCACCTTCGCTCTGGGCCGCATGAGTTCTTATCGCCTAGACCTGACCATGATCACCATGCCGGAGATCTTGAAGGAGGTGGCGCAACGCAAACTGCAGCCGCGATCCCTGACTTTTCTCAAGCAAGGTGGTATGTTGAACTCGGAGGCCTGGAACCGGCGTTACGCCACTTTGGCTCCTTTCCTGGCCGACGTAGCCAGGAGCGTGCTGGATGACATCGCGCTGGTAGGACTAGCGGGGACCGTGATGCGCATGGCGCAGCGACGAGAAGAGACTGCGCGTCTGTTCGCCACCCGTTTGGTATCCTGGCACGAGGTAGTGCAGTTATTGGCCGACGCCATGCCCAACTGCCACGCCATCAGTCAGCAGCAGCTATTATACAGTAATCACTCACATTTAAGGAAACTCGACATTTAAGGAACTAGCCTAGCACTTCAAATTTGTCGCACCGGGTATTTTATTTGTCGTGTCGCAAGACGAACTGGAATTATACCGTGCGACAGAAACGAGCTGGGGGCTCATGTCTGTCGCAGGTGCGACAATCATGAGGACCACGCTCATTTCTGTCGTGAAAATTCACAGAAAATTTCCGAAAATGAAAATAAGCCAGGGGGAACACAAACGAATAATACCGCGATAATGACTTGAAATACACACTTATTAAATAAATAGCACCACGCGAATGATATACAACGCACTCTATTAAATCGTTAGTTGGATGATGCTATACAAATATATGCATGCTAGCACAGGCAAACAGGTATAGCAAGCAAGCATATTCAAGAAACATTCACGGCATTCACAAATCACAACTTAAAATATGACACAGTTAATATTGTTTTACACATTCGTTCTAGACTAGGCTTCTACTTAAAGGGTTCACCAGTCCAAGGCAACAGGTGAAACTGGCCTACAAAGTTAGCAACAGGTAAAAATATCGAAATCTATGCCGTTCCCCGCCTGCAACACACGAACACGGAATCTGTCAGCACATTGGGAATCAAACCCGATATACCGACAGCCGGTACTTCGTCCTCGGGTGGAAGGTTACTCACCAGATATCTTAATTTTGACAGCAGACTAGGACCAGTTCAACAGGAGGTCTGAAATTACTACAAGAAATCAACCTGCGTAAACAATGCAGGGCAACGGAAGTCAACGCCGCCAGCAACGTTGCTGGCGGCTTCAGAAGAAGGACAGCGTCAGCACGGCAACCTGCAAAAATACGAAACGCTGGTCAGTAAAGATGTTGGGAATCGAACCCAAACCGCCGGGCTGTAAAGAAACCCGCCGGTCTCCGAGCATCCCATAATTTTAGAAGGGCATGTGGGAAACACGGATGCCGCCAGCAGCATTGCTGGCGGCTTCAAAAAAGGCACAGCATACACGGCAACCTGCAAAAGTAAATCACTGCTCAGGAAAGAAGAATTCTGGGAATTGAGCCCAAACCGTCAGACGGAATGTAAAGACGCCCGACGGTCTCCAAATATCCCTATATCGCAGGAAACTAGAATCGGCTGCTGGCGGGATGCGGCTCATGTAGGAACATTGCAGGAAGCCCCCCCCGCCGGGTTCCACGCATGCACACGAAAACATGGTCAATATGAAATATCGACAAAGAACAGTAGCGCGTAAAAAAACATTAGTCAAACAAAAATACAAGCCGCTGAGACTGCAGGTAGGCGCAGGATGAGACCTTGAGGAAGAATGAGGCGTTTGCCAGAATATCATATCATATCATATCATATCATATCCATTTGTGTCGGCGGGGGCACTGTCGGGGCCGCGCCGCGTGTCTCCCGATACTTGTAGGAGTGGTGAGATGATCTTGAATTGCGAGATGCGTAAATAATATATAATTGGAAATTCCGCATATCTTCGGGGTAAAATATGGAATTGTTACCCGTGTCTCGCGTTGTCGGTTACTAACGATCGATCGAGAGAATCCTGGGTAGGACTCCTGAGATCGGTAGACCTGTTAGAGAAGTGTTGCGACAAATTCATAATTGGAAATTCCGCATATCTTCGTGGTATAATTTTGAATTGTTAAACGTGTCTCTCGCTGTCGGTTACGAACGATCGGTCGAGAGAATCCGGGGTAGGACTGCTGAGATGCTATCGTATCATGATTGGCTGGTAAAGCGCGAGCGCTCGACACAATCCGGGGTAGGACTGCTGACATGGGCAGAAAAATTTCAAAAAATTTCCAACGGCATAATTTTTGAGGGACAGCTCCTGCGGTGTGGCCTGTTGATGTCACTTTTTTCCAGGAAACCTGTTTCGCTCCTTTAAGGGAAACGAAATGAAAAACAACATATTTCTGAAAAAGCTGCGAAGCGTCGTTAATATAAACGGATCTTTTGCGACACGACAAATAAAATACCCCGTGCGACACAAATAAGGGGCTACCAGTGCTATATAGGTTCGGGAAACATGCAGCGCCACACATCGAGACCATCGCATCACGCCTCGAAGATTCCAATGCAGATGTAAGATGGGCAGCAGTAGAGGCACTAGAGTGGCTTTGGGAACATACAACGCCACATACAAGGGCCATCGCAGCAAGACTAGCACATGCTACTACAGACGTGAAATGGGCAACATTGGAGGCACTTGGGAGGCTCAGGGAGCATGCAGCACCGCATGTCGGAGCCATCGCAACACAGCTCGAAGATACCAGTTCAAGCGTGAGATGGGCAGCAGTAGAGGCAATAGGAAGGCTTTGGGAACATACAGCGCCGCATGCTGGGGCCATCGTAACAAGGCTTGAAAATGCTACTGCAGAAGTGAGATGAACAGCATTGAAAGCACTTGGGAAGCTCAGGAAGCATGCAGCACCGCACATCGAAGCTATCACAACACGACTCGAAGATGCAGATGGGGACGTGAGGTGGGCAGCAGTAGAGGCACTAGAAAGGCTTTGGGAGCATACAATGCCACATGCTGGAATAATTGCAACACGACTAGAGAATGATATTCCAGAGGTGAAATGGACAGCATTGCAAGCGCTAGAGAGAATCGGAAAACATGCGGCGCCATATGCCGGGGCCATCGTAGAACAACTTGAGAATACAAATGCAGACGTGAAACATGCAGCAATAACGACACTGTGGAAACTTGGGAAACATGCAACGCCGCATATCGGAGGCATCGTGGCACGGCTGGAACATGCTAATGCAGAAGTGAGGCGGGCAGCAATGGACACACTATGTAAGCTCAAAGTATTCGAATTCGATTATAGTTATACAGTAAGAACCCATATATAAGAAGACTGGGGAAAATGTCTAGCCGCTAGGCTTTTTAAAATGAGCCCCCCGCCAATCGCATCTAGCGGTGCAGATATTCTTAAATATGGCCTTAGGATGTGATAATTCGTGGGAGTGGATTGCCGCTAGCGGTCGATCTTTCTTAATTTCGGGTTTTTGCAGGATGCCACTTGTCGCCTTCTGGCGGCTACCTTCTTGTTTTATCACTGTCGTGTGTAGACACTTTACATTAGGTTCGAATACAGTAATGGAAGCTGGTACAAAAGCGTCCCTAAAACTATTAAAAACGCTGGCCGACGAGCATGTCCTGTCAGCTATTGACTTTAAGCATGAAAATGCTAAGGCACTTGGGCAGGATGGTTCGCGCTACCAACTTTCATCCGAAGTAATACACGAGCTCCGAGAGTTAAAGACTTTCTACGATGACGAGATTTTAGGTGAGGAAGAGTACACGGCACAGAAGCGCGTATCGCTCGACAAGACAATCCAAATAATAACTCCTGCTAACCTCGTCACACACAAAGAGGTTGCACATACATATTTCCTGCAGAACAACACACACTGTCAAAATTTAAGCGTATACTTTTTGCCACACATCATGTGACACACAATGTTGTGCATTGTATATTGCCATATCAACCGTGTATATTATTCTCACAGTGTACGGTATGTCATCTTGTAGTGTATACATCACTCCTGAAGTGTGTATCATCTTACGTTGTATATCAAATATAATAACGCGGGAGGCACACCTGTTCGGAACACAGCTAGCATGGCGCATCGCCGCCGCACATTAAGCACGATTTTTGATTCCGTTGCTGCCAGGCATGCCAACACACCCGCGACTCCACCAGCGGCACAGCCGCCCGCTAATTCGGCGGGGGCTACATTTTTGGCATCGGTACGCACCTTGCAACGAGAACATTTCGACATGAAGATCTCCAAGCACGTTCAACGCAAGTTGTTCGAGGGCAAGATTGGGAGGTTTTCCGGTGCGGAGTCCCACGCCGCGGCCCTCTTCACGAGAATGGTCTCTGCGCTGCAAACAGCATTCGTCACTGAGGACATCGGGTTCGCTCCGCTCTTCACGCTGGACGACGCTACTTTGGCCGTCCGCGTGGAGGCCAACAATTTATTGTTCTCTACACTCGAGCTGCTGGTAGACCCCTCCTCGCCAGCAGCGGACTGGATGGACTCGTCCCACGCCAGCTTTCCAGAGGACGGTAAGCGTGTTCTACTCGAGTTCGCCCGTCGGATGATCCCTATTGGTGACCCCTTCCAGGGGCAAGCGGACATGTTGGGCGTCCGCGTCTCTGCGGGCGTGTACCCGCATGGCCCAATCGAGGACTTCAACGCCGCGCTCAAGGCTGCGAGAACAAGGGCAACGCTCTTGGACGAGGACGTGAAGTCCCTTTTCATCAAAGCCCTCGACACCACCTTCTACCAGCCGGTGGTGTCCCGTTTGCTTCTTCACGACCAACGACCGCCCACGACCTCCTCACTATTCAGCAATGGGTACGCGAGTGCTACGGCGAGCACGTGCGGGCGGGCACCGCCACCGCATCCGCACACCGGTACTCCCACGGCACGCACTTCATGGAGAAGGACGTCGGTGATTTGGACGCGACGGGTGAGATCGCGGACTTACGGACGATGGTCCTCGACTTGAAGCGGCAATTGGCCGCCTTCCTCGTCACCGCCGAGTCCGAGCCGTCTCCACGGGGATTTACTCCTCGCGCGGACAAGCCGGACCGCCGAATCAAGACCCGCTTCGCGGCCTCGCCCCTCCCCAAGGGAGGGAATTGGTCTCAATCCGTCTCCAAGAAGGTGGCCTTCCATCGCGACACCGGTGCGACCATCCCGTACTGCCAAAATCAGGTGTGCGCTAAGGGGAGGGCGCGGCATTGGCATCGGGACTGCCCGAACGGGGGCAGGACCGGGCTCTCGGCCTACGCCTTCGCGGAGGAGGCCGAAAGCTCCGTGCTAGCCGCGGCGAGGTTCCAACACGCCATCGACCACGACGACTCCGTGGAGTTCGACGCCCTTTGCATGCTTGCGGGCGGGAAGCCGGAGGTCTTCACCGATCTTTCCGCGTGCTCGTTCTGCGAGGAGGACGGTGAGGCCCTCGTGTCCGCCGTCACCGAGTTCTCTGAGATGGCACGCGCGGCTGGGGCTTCGACATTCCACGCCAACACCTTCACTGCCAACTTGCCGGTGGTGTCGGAGCCGACCGCACACTCCCCACCCGCGTCGGTTGAATCCGAGGAGGAATGGACCGGTCCGCCGAACACCTTCTGCCCTCCCGTCACCCGCACGTTTGCCGATTTCATTGAGAGCACGGGGATTACATTGGGGCCGCCCGACGAGCCGGCCCCGAGCATGAATTTGCTCTCCGCGGTTGAAGCACCGGAGCGCGTGATGGACTACGAGCCCGCGACCTACACCACGAGCGACGATGACGACGAGGATGCCTCGGTGGCACTGCCGCGGCCACGGTACGGCTGTGGGAGCGGCATTCCGGGTATCGGGAGGTCTCTTCTCACTTCCTCCTTGGTGTGTGCGCTCTTTGTGATTTGTGCCACCGCCGCACCGCACGCCATTGCCGGTGTCGGTGGTGCCGATGCGCGCACATGCGCGGCTCCACCGGTCGGTGGTGCTACGTGGACTGCCTCGGCAGTCCCAACTACGGGAACTTCACCGACTGCAATGCTTCGTGCCGATCTTGGCGACGCGGTGGGTGGTGCGAGCACGGCTGCTATTCCGCCACATCGACAGACGCGGTATCGGGAACTGCGACAGGGATTCCACACTCTCCGGAATGTCCCACGGCCGCCGTGGCTATATGACCCCGACCCAGATATGGTTCCGCCGTCACCGCCTTACCCGCCACCGCCGTACTCGTCCGATGACGAGGAGCCGAGCTCTGGTGGCCATGCGGCTGTGATCGAGGATTCAGAAATTTCTTCTACGAATGATTTACCACCGGCCCCGGGGGCCGGCAACTGCTTCACCCGCACGCTACTCCGGGCCGGACCGCCGGTCCCGCAGACCTCTAGTGGCTGAGATTCGACACACCGTGCCTGCCTAGAGATTAGCTATTGCTTAGCCTCCTAGATGTGCAGAGGAGCTCTCTGAAATTGAGCTGTGTTTAGGGTTTTAGCAGTTAACAGCAGTATCTGTCAACCTTGCCGTGACCCGGGACCGCCCTGACCAAGAGTACAGGCCCCCAGGTGTGCTACAGTTTCCTCCTGAAGTTAAGTAGGGAGTTTGTTCGCTTCGTTTCACTACTAGCTCCGGTCACCACCCTAGGTGGTGTGCTGGATGTGACACACCGACAGTTTACTCTGTCACTTGTCACTTCCTAAAGTAGGCTGGGTGACCGTCACCAGTAGTCGGGAAACTCCCGTTAGTATTTATGTGTATCTCTCTTTTATCAATGAGACTTTTACCGTTCTGATTCCCGAAACCCTTAACTCAGGGTTTATTTACAGTTATCTAGTTTATTCACTCCGAACTATATATCTGACAGAAACTGGCTGGATGTAATCGATCTGGAATATTCTAGAATTCCGTTTGATCCTGCGTTCTCGCGTGGCCGACGAACTGTTTCTCCAGAAAACAAGGAAGCGTCAATTAAAAATTGACGTTCGACGAGCACCGAAATCGAGAATCACAAATTCGTCGTTCGTCGTTTGTCGTTTGTCGTTCATCGTTCATGACTGCGGAAGCGATTTTGCCAAATCGTGAAATGAGCAGAGAGTTAAGCGCGGAGAGCTACGCGCGATGACTGTCATCATCGATAACTCTCCGCGCTTAACTCTCCACAGCCTTGCGGAACCTCTCTATTACAGGGCCCTGCACAGGTACAAAAGTACTCGGGTATTTTTGCCAGGTACAGGTACTAGGTACTACCTTTACCTGTACCTGTACCTGGTTGGCTAGTACCTGTACCTGTACCTGTGTCCGACTTTCAAAATTGAAAGTACCTGGTACCTTACCTGACGGCCAGGATTTTGCCAGGTCCTACTTGTGGAATTCAGGTACTTTTAAGGTACATTATGACACAGTGTTAACGATGACAAATTGGATCGATGATCGGCACATCCGATTTATGTCACATTCCCGAGGGAGTGTTAACGTGTAGCATCGTGGTATAATTCGTACTTTGCCGTACCGAACTTGGAACTAGGAAATGTGATTTTTTTTTAAGTGAAAATTTTCACGACGTTGATTTAAAAAAAAAAACAAATCGATGACATATCGCGTTAACACTGTGTCATAAGTACCTGGAAAGTACCTGAAATTCAAAGGTAGTACCTTGTACCTTACCTGCGCAACGCCCCCTAGTACCTGTACCTGCATCTGTGCCTACTCTTCCTAGACCCAAAGTACCTGGGTCATTGCGATCTGGTGGGTGTTTTTTTCGGCGCACCGTTTGTACCTGTACCTGACCCCCAAAATCTCAAAATCGAGAGTACCTGAAGGTAAAGGTATTACCTGTGCAGGGCCCTGCTCTATTACTCTCGCAAGCCAGAGGTTACGAGCTTCGGCCGCTGCGCGGCCGATCGCGCGATTCTCGACGGATAGCAATGAAGAGCAGCTCGTAACCTGAAAACCTCCGGCCTCCCCTGAAAACTAAAAAATCTATTAAAAAACCTACCGCCGGAGGCTCTGACACTTGCTCTGACTAGTGAGAGTAAATTGCAATCGTCAGAATTGAGAATAGGGCTCTAATAAAACTCGGTTACTAATCGTATCGTGCCAGTGCCGTCCGATCGCAAAATGACGTCAAATATTCGGTCGCAGCAGTGGCGCAGCTCGCAGGCATAGTGGAGATCTTTAGATCGATTAGAGCTCTAGCCTAGTACAATCCAGAAAGAGAATCCTCAGCTACATCTTCAGATCTCCGGTGCGTCTTCATCTCCTTATCTTCGGGCCAACTGTAGAACTGCACAAGTTGACTGTAGATGTAGTTTTAAGTTTATAATTTCGTGCAAAACAGCTCCTCACCATCTTCTTCCTTGATCTCGATGAACATGTCTATGATGTATGCAAACTATATTCCAGCTGGTCGCCGTGTAGTAAGCAAGCGTAAACCGTCCACTCCTCTTTTCTTACCCGGTTCACAGCCAGCAATCAAGGTCGCTTACAATGCTCTACAGCAACCAAGAACCTCCAGCAGGGTGCTTCAACGGTATGAGTAGCTTCTGTGGTGCTGCGTATCTGAAAGCTATATGCTTAGCGGGTCAGGAAAGCTAATCTCGAGTGGAAACGTTGTAGTTTATAGTATGCTCTCCGTTTAAGGCGGGTTTGTGGCGTGCAACTTCGATTATTTCATGAAACGGTTGATATTGCCTAACGCCATGCAGCTTTGATGCATACGCCATGCTTCCACGTAGCTCTAGTGAGATTGGTGCTTGCTGAAATGGCCTGTGTTGACAGAGCCTCATTGAAACCACTGCTTTCTTACTTATGGGTCAGGGATCGTGTGAAAGACTATCGAACACCCCTGTTGTCTGAATCACAATGCCAGTCGGTTGGGTTAGCGAAAGGATTAGACGTTTGTATGATACTCCTTAAGCACTTTCTCGAAAGAAGAGGTGCAGTGTCAGTTTTCACGACAGGCGCGGCATGTTGATTGGTAGTGTCGTGTCACCAAAAATGAAATAACACGTATGTCTCGAGACCGTCGCAATTCATTTCAAGAATAGCTTCCCAGTGTGTAATTTGGAGTTATTTAGGGGATAGTATGGCACGTGCATAGTATGTTCTGCCTCAGCTACGGACGCTATCGAGCTTGTGAGGTCTATGCTGCACCATCTAGCAATGCTAACGAGCTTGTGTACCTTATCCTGTGTGACTCCAGCTGGACTCCCAAGCCATCTGTTTTCCATCATCATAGAACCTCTCTGTCTGCTGTCAACCGCTTCGACGGCGTCGAATATGCGAGCGCGGATAAGTTCAAGTTCGCTCTTCTGTTCGACTGCGACGGCGTGATCGTGGAGACGGAGGAGCTACACCGACAGGCTTACAACGGAGCCTTCGAGGCCTTCGAGCTAAAGATCGATGACAAACCTGTGAACTGGTCGGTAGAATATTATGAAAAGCTGCAAAACACGGTACAGGCGCTTTAAACTGGCGTCATTGCCCCTCCCGCACGCCCCTCCTTGCACTCGGACTGTGAGGAAGTTTTTACAATCATCACTCCGGCATCTGATTGCGCCGTGCGCTGACCAGCCTTCAAAAGCTTGCCCAGGCTATCTGCGCAGCTTTTGAAACACGGTCTGTGTGTTGGCGTTCACTACTCAGGCACGAGTGCGACTCTTGCCCGCGCATCCTTCCCTGGGAAGGGCTTTGCGCTTTTCTCGACGCTCCTCTCATGGCATCTTTTCACCTCGGGTTTGTGTAAACTCAGTCTTCCCGACGTCAGCTGCATCACACGTGTTGAAGTGCACAACGAAAACGGCAGAGTGCACTTTCTCTTTTAACCACCTGGACTCCGGAATGTCAAAGGAACTTATTGGGCGATGCGATATATCAATCGGGGACAATGTATCGTATTCTCCTCCAGGATTCATATCTGATATGCAAGGGTTTGGACTCTTTCTTTGAACGCAGGTGGGAGGTGGCAAGCCGAAGATGAAATATCACTTCAATACTACGGTGAACGTTGCTAACTTACTGGGTGGCGTATGGCCCGAAAGTAACCTGGGCGCCGCTCCCAACACACCTGAGGCGAAGGACGCGTTAATCGACGCCCTGCAGGTCTGCTGTCAACCCCAAACCGTGCACACTCCTCTCCTCGTTCCACTTGTGTATGTGCGCACACCAACATTCACTTGCACTCCCTTACCACCGTCACAGGCCCGCCTGGAGAGAGCAGGATTTGATCGTAGGCAAACTATGACCGCGTGCCTGTGAGCACGAAACGGAGGCGAACAAAGTTTAGTTCGCTCCTCAAACATTCAGTCATGGGCGGATAAACTGTTTATCCTCAATGTTTCAAAATTGCAGTGCGGTTACTTTATATTTAAAGCATCTTTCTTTCAGCATATTTTTGGCGGAAGGCCCAGCTAACTATGTCATGGCAAGTGTTTCCCAGACCTCTTAGTGAATTTAGGAAGATATTAGATGTCACTCGCCGTCAAAGTGCATGGCTGAGCGTTTGCCCTAGGTCTTGCAGTTCATGGCTGAGCATTTGGTCTACACAACGCAGCGCATGGCTGAGCGTTTGCCCTAGGATGGCTGAGCGTTTGCACTAGGCACTGCAGCGCATGCCTGGCGTTTGCTTGCGCTGTAAAACAGCACATGGCTGACGTTTGCACTAGGCGTTGCAGCGCATGTGCACTAGGTGTAACAGCACATGCCTGAGCCGTTTGAACTAGGCGTTGCAAGCATGGCTGAGCGTTTGCACTAGGCGTTGCAGCGCATGCCTGAGGGTTTGCCCTAGGCGTTGCAGCGCATGCCTGAGGGTTTGCCCTAGGCAATGCAGCGCATGCCTGAGGGTTTTCTCTAAATTCTGCAGCGCATGCCTAAGCATTTGCACTGGATGGTGCAGCGCGTGGCTGAGGGTTTGCACTAGGTGTTGCAGCGCATGCCTGAGGGTTCGCACTAGGCATTGCAGCGCATGGCTGAGCGTTTGCACCAGGCGTTGCAGCGCATGCCTGAGGGTTTGCCCTAGACAATGCAGCGCATGCCTGAGGGTTTGCCCTAGGCAATGCAGCGCATGCCTGAAGGTTTGCACTAGGCGTTGCAGCGCAGGGCCGAGCCTTTGCACGAGATGTAACAGGACATGGCTGAGGGTTTGCACAAGGTGTTGCAGCGCATTGCTGAGGGTTTGTCCTTGGTTTTTGTTGCTAATGGTTGATGGTTTGCCCTAGGCATTGTAGCGCATTGCTGAGGGTTTGCACTAGGCGTGGTAGCGTATGGCTGAACCTTTACACTTGGAGTAGCAGCGCATGGCTGAGCGTTTGCCCTACATTTAGCAGCGCTTGACTGAACGTTGACATTGGGTTTGGAAGTGCATGGCCGAGCGTTGGCCCTAGGCGTTTCAGTGCACGGCTGAGCGTTTGCCCTAGGTGTTGCAGCGCATGGTCGAGCATTGGCATTGGGCTTGGAAGTGCATGGCCGTGCGTTGGTCCTAGACGTTTCAGTGCATGGCTGAGTATTTCTTTTAGATGATGCAGCTCACTGATTCTGATTGGGCAGATAAGGCCGATTACTTTGACTTTTTTAATGTTTGGTGCATCTCACTTGACTTTCACAAGGTGTGCTTAAACATACTAAATTGTGTATCATGCATAAATAATTGCTTTTGAGACTTATTTGTCTTCTTTGTAAGATTTAGAATCTATTTTAAAACGTTGTTGTTTTCTGGTTGTGGTCTCTCAAATATTGACATAAAGAGATGCACAACACGTTTATGGTATGAAGTATGCAGAGAAAGCTCTAAAGTCAAGTTACCCTTCAGGACAAGAAGACGGAGATCTACAAGGTGATTGTGGAAGAAGTGGCGACGGCACGGCCTGGAGTGCTGGAGCTCATGGACGAAGGCCTTGCTCGAGATGATATTGCCATGGGCATCTGCAGCGCTGCCACTCTGGCTGGCTTCGAGAAGGTGGTCAACTCTGTGGTGGGTAAGGAGCGCCTTGCCAAATTTGATGTAATTCTCGCAGGAGACCAGGTGAGCTCAGCTAAATCACCGTGCCAGTGTGGTCTGTGATTGTCACTTGTCCTCAATAATGATGACGGTTATGATCACTGGTGAATTTGTGCTCGGCTAACCACTGAAATTTGGGAATGTACTTTTCCGATCTGCAAGCATAACAAACAAGCATGGAATTCCTTGGATTGGCTGCTCAGTTGCATTATACACCATGACGGACTTTATTTGTGTATGGTGAATGATTTGCTGATTTGATGGTGTTAATGGCGGCTTTGGAATTTGCATTGCGAACAAACACAATACGGGGCCATCATTGATGTTTCTTTTGCACTTCACATCTCATTGCCAACAGGCACATTGCATAGCATTTGATTGAAAATAGCTTTCTTCTTACATGCTTTTAAGTTTGTGAGAGAAATTCTCTTTTTTGAATGTTTTTTCTCGGCTGATCAACAGCTTCACATGCTTTCTAGGCTGATACACAACTTCTAAAGCAAAATGTTTAGAATCTTTTGGGTTGGTTGGGTAGGGAAGGCAAAAGAACAGAGTTGCGGATTCGTTGGGCGGAAGTCCTAAATGCTGTTTACTGTAAAGCTTTCAGATCTAAAACACCGATGTTTTTTATCTGACGGCACAGGAAAGTCTGCCGGTAAAGAAACCTTTGAAATTCCGCAGGCTCCAATTGAACCATTTCTTTTGCACTTCACATCTCACTGCCATGTAGCAGAGATCATCAGGCACACTGCCGTGTGCCAGGCTGCAGCTCCCGCCACTTTGGAGTGGTCCAACCAAAATACTTTTCCATGTGCTCGTCGGGTAAGCTGTCGGGTCGTTATTCCTGAACCGAAATGCAAACATGAGTGTGTTGATAGCAACACAAGCACTTCAAGTAACAAGCAAGAATGAGATGCTTGCTAGTCTCCTTATGAAATTACATTTATTTCAACCAAGTCTTATTCTCTTTTCTCTTTCTCCGTTGCTTTTCTCCATGCAGTCTCACAATTCCCAAGCCGATGGTTGGATGAGCGTGTCTCTAGTCTGTCGGAGAGCTGGTTGCTATGAAGAAGTTGTGCTGCTAGTTCCGTTGTCTCTAAGCCTCTTTGGCTGAGCTTCTCTAGCTTCTCTCCCAACCTGCCAGGCCCCGGCTAATGGGAACTAGCTCTCTCGTAGGTCCGCAACAACTTCCAGCAGCCTCTCACCCATCCCTGCACCGAGCAGGGGTTCTCCTAACAGAAGTCTTGGGCTCTCTCTAGGGCCTTGGACACACTCACCCAATAGAAGGCATGGGCACGCCGAGCGCAAAGAGTGTTTCATCCGTCTGTGATGATTGTTGCGGCCCCTTCTATGGCTCCTGGAAGGATGAGCTTGTGCTCCGTGTCCAGCTCGCAATAGCGCTCCAAGCAGTCGCTCTTCGATTACCCTTGCATTTGGATGTGCATGTTGTTGACGTCTAGGCGCAAGGCCGCCGTGGCCCCGCCCCTCCTCAGCGAGTGCCCCGCATAACTACCGGGGTCCGGCCCCACACGCTCCTGTCCGCCAGGCGTGCCAGGAGCGGCTAGGAGAAGTCCCCCATGGTTGCCGCTTCTTGCACTTCACGAAGTTGATGACAATATCGTTCATGGCGGAGAAGGGCAGGTTGTCCCAAGCGCCGTGGCCGTCAGACTTTTGCACCCTGGCGTCCTCCTCCTTGCCCCGGCTCAAGTGGCAATAGGAGTTGGCCCGAGACACTACCACGCATGCGTACACTAGGGGTGCCCAACTAAAGTTGAGCCGTCCAAGGTTTTTAGATCGGGAACATTGGAAGGTTCGAAGAGATTCCTGGGGAGCGACAAAGGAATGTATCCTACTTTGATCTCTGGAATCGTATATGGACTGTCGGATTCGGAAAATTACCACTGTTAAAAATGAAGGGACCATTTTAAGTGGTGCGGCTCTAGCGTACACCGTGAATGGGCCAAACTCCAAGTCTAGGTCCGCCCACTGCACCAACCCCATCATCCAATCGTCTCGATCCTAGCTCCAAATCGAGGCGCGCAAGAAGGCACCGTGCTCAGCCGTGAACCGCCCCTGCTGCAGGCTCGAGAGCAAGTCCGCCAACCTTGTCTTTCGTGGTGATATACCGGGATTGGAGGCGAATGTCATGCTTCGCGCATATGTAGAAGATGTGCTTGAGCAAAGGCAGGGACTCCACCGGCCCCCACCAGCTATCCACCTAGTACAAGGCTTGTATTCGATGTTGATGACCACGGACCGCCCCTGCATGCGGTGCCCCCACAACACCGACGCCCACCACGCAGCGAAGGGCTCCGGGTAGTTGATGGTCCAGCTCTCCAAGACCCCGTCCCGCTTTGGAAACCGAGGCCACTGTGGCATCCTCACCAAGTCCACCCAGCTTGAGGAGGAGGAAGAACAACCTCTCCCAGACTCCGCTGAAGCTTCCGTGGCGAAGTGCCTCTCGTCTACCACCAAGCGGTGCAACACCACCTTCCCGCCGTTGTACTGGCGCGCAACATGCTCTAGCACAAACAAGTCCTCCAGCACCCGTGCGGAACCTGCACCCTCCTCCAATCCTCCGTAGTAGCCAAGAAGGCAAACTCCCCCCTCGTGTAGAGGGAGAGCCCCCACACCATGTGGCTGCAGAATGCTAGGAGCCCCAAAAGGCTCTCTGACGCTTTCCTGCACACCATGCCTCTCGATGCTAGCTCCTTCAACTCCTTCGCCTGCGCCACCGCATGCGCAATCCGGTCCTCATCGATCAAAGCCGTACACACCTCGCCCTCCGTGCTCAGGCACACGCCAAACAAACTCCATGACGTGAGGCGGGCCCTCGCATTTCGCACTGTTTACCTTGAAGCCGAGGAAGGAGACGAATTTGACCAAAAACATCATGGCCTCCTCGGCCTCCTCCTTGATGTGCGCCACCATGAAAAAAACGTCAAGGTAGCCGACCGTGGGCACCCCGCGAGCGCGCTTCCACGCCATGATTGCCCGTGTCCAACGCATGAATATCCCCGGGAGTGCCCGATAGCCGAACGGCGCATGAGCGTCCATCCACTGAACGTCATCGAACTCGAAGCACGGGTGCGGCAAGGAAGTGGCTCGCGATGCCCTTCGACCTGTAGGCGGTTTGCGTGGTGACCTTCACCATCCAAAGCTCAGGCCTAAGCATGCCGTAGGCCTCCTTCATCGCGGTGAACTCGTCAGACGGCAACTCGATCCGGGCGTTACGCCCACGCTCTTGGGTTGAGAGTAGTCGCTCCGGCGGTAGTTCACCTTCTCCACCATGCCCAATGTGATCACACCGAGTGGCGATCTCTAACTTGCCAAGAAGATCCGCCTAGCTCGCGCTCGATCTCGTCGCGCATGACGTTCATGTGCTCCGGGCCCACGCTATAGGGGAGTAAGGCTCGTTCACTTCGATATCCTCTGAGGGCCGCCCCGCCCCGCTTGCCGCGCACCGAAAGAGGAAATCCACATTGTGCCATCCTTGAAAGGCAGCCGCCACAAGGTGAGACCTCGGTGTGAGCAAAGGAACCGCGAACCCAACTCGCTCGCACTCCTTCTTGTAGCATCTTCGCTTGTTCTCGCGTGTGCCATACGCCTCCATGTTTGCCACCATGGCACGTTGCAAAATCTCTCCCCGCATTGCCGACCATCTCATCGACGTGCTCACGCGCCCCAGCGCCGACGTCGCGCCACATCTTTGAGCTCACTTGCGACACTTGGAGAGGCCAATCGCTCCACCTCCCACGACATGGGCATACGATCATGCCTCTACGGACTACCGAGCACATCCCAAATTTGAATGAACTCATCCGCCTTCAGACTTGCCCACCAACGATCCTTGTTCAGCACCTCGACCTTGGCCTCGATCGCCGGCTCCGTCTTGGCCTCAGAGTAGCACCTCCGTCACCGGCTCCTCTCCTTCCTCGTCCACGGCGGCCTCCGCGACCCTCGCCGCCCTTGCCACTTCCTCCACCAGCGTCGTCCACTTGTGCGACTTGCTGGTCCTCTTGCCTCCGCGCGTACTTGTATAGGGATCCTTCTTGTGTCCTCCCCCCTTCTCGGGAATTTTCGGACAAACGCCATGATGCCGTGAGTTCACTTGCCAAACCGAATCGTACTCATTCAGCGAGATGCTAGAGCCCGAGAGCTGCACTCGCGGAGTGCTTGTAGAATTCAAAGAAGTGATGGAAGGAGAATTCCGCGGCGATGGTCTTGGCCCACTCCAGAAAATCCATGAGTTCCTCCCACCCCTCCTCCAACGACTACTCGGAGACTACTCGCAAGAACGCGCGCATCCATTCTGCCATGTTCTTGCACTTGGGCATCTTGGACTGCACTGTGAAATCCCCATCGCGCCAGAGGAGGGAGAGGCGCTCTCCCCCTCTCGCCCCCGTGCGTCACCCTCCTTATCGTCCGCGAACCGGTACACGTTTGTGCTTTTTGAAGAAAGAATCCTATAAGACGTCGGTGATAGGAAAGGAAGGAACGCGCCCCTTCATGAATGTTTGGAACTCTGCGACGCGTGCTTGTAGAAGATGAACACGTTCCCTCCAGTGATCCACCATAACCTCGCTGCCCGCCAGCAAATCACACTCATCCGTTGCGAGCTCCAACAACACATACACCCACACCAGAAAGCAATAAGCCTTCAAGCTTGGCATGGTTTGTTTGCCGAAGGGGTGGGCGTCCAGAAGCAACGTAAGCTGTGGGCGTAGCTTTGCCGCCTTCTGGTTCAACTCACGGGAGTACTGAACTTTCCCCCACTGTATGGGGGGGTACAGTCCCTCCTTTGTTCACCCCTCGCCCCGAGTGGCCCTGTCACCTTGTCATCTTGCATCCGACATCCGCCCGACCTTCGCTCACTGCGATAAAACACTTCAACTATTTTATCTTATTCAGTTTAGCTTGACCGGACCACCGCCTGTGCTTGTTCTGTTACCACCGTGATATATATATATTTATTATATATATATCTCTGTTTTTGTCAGGATATTGGCCATACCACTTCTGTGGTGGTTCTTGTTTTTTTGGCGAAGCTCGCTTCAACCTGGAGTGTTGATTCTACCCGGTTTGGAGTGCCGTTTTTCCTCATTTTCCCTCTTCCTCGCTGCTCTGGAGTACAGCGAATTTTCCCTGCTCGGTCTGGAGTACCGGATTCCCTCTTTCCTGCGCTTACCTTCACGTTTGCAGTAACCCTTCCTTCAGAGCCATCTCTGCCCGACCCGTACCACGCTGGAGCCGCGATACGTAATCCCAAGCATGTCCCAAGTTCGCCAGAGGACCCTTGCCGAGGCCCTTCGCGCTGCCCGTACCAATGCGGGCAGCACGCCTGCTCCTTCGACGCACGGATCTGGTGGGGGTTCTCAGAGCCCCCACTCGAGCTCGCCATCGCCTGCCCGCAGGCGCATCGTTTCCACGGCATCCATTCGCTCGAAACCTGCATCAACCCGACTGTCGCCTACGGCATTCGATTACTTTAACGACCCGGCCGTTCTGGTATCTACTCCTGTGGAAGAAGGCCGGGAATCTGAGTACGCGGAGCACCTTTCGTACGCCTTCAACTACTCCGCCGTCTTGGTCACCATCCTCAAGTCTGGCAGCTACAAGGAGAAGACCGGCGTTTCCATCGACGGTGACGACCCCGACACCGAGTTCGCCGTGCTCCTCGCAGCATTGGGCCATATCCTTTTCCCCATTGCCTACACCTAGGTCTCCGAACTACTTGACTTGGAGCACGACTTCGATTTTTACCATGTCACCCTGAACGAGCTCATCTTCACCATCTTACCCGTGGTGCTCCGCGGTACCGCGCTTGCACTTTACCACGAGGCCGCCCGCTGCCATCCTACGGACGGCCGCTTTGCCCTGCAACGCCTCAGGTACGAGGTCGAGGGTGTTCCTGACCCCGATGTCGACCGCTTCTGGGTAAAGCTTCGGGCTAGGGCTACTGTCATCGACGAGACGCTCGACCCGACTCCCCAGCTTGCCATCATCCGCAGCCTCGGCGACAAGCACGCCAGGCTCCATCCCGACTACGGCGAGAACAAGAGGGTCGCTGACCTCTGGTACGTCCTCGCCGCCTACCTCCGCCAAATCCACACCCTACGTCAATCCGTTGTATCTCGTTGTCATCCGTGACTTGCGTGGCGGTACGCATTTCTCTTTCTCCAGCCTCTGCCTACGTGTCCGCACCACGTGGCGCGAGGAGTCCGCCTACGCCACCCTCTCCCACACGCCTCAAGCCCCTGGGGGTGGCTACCGCCCCAAGGCGGCCAACGATCGCCCCCCCTCAGCGAACGCCTTCGGCTCCGGCTCGTCTTACGCCGTCAAGCCCGTCGGTAAATGGGCGGCCCAGCCACCCGGCTCTCTGGTGAAGAAATGGGTTGGCACCGGGTTCCCTTGCCTTGTCTGTTTCAGCATGTGGGCATTGACGGACAATCACGCCGACACCAAAGGTATCTGCCCGTTCATGTGTAAGGAGGCCTTCGGGCCGGATCGCGCCCCCGACTCAGCGCAGCCAGCTGGCAGCCGACCAGCACCGCCCTCAGCCGCCACCATCGCACACCTGGCTTCGCCTGCTGCAGAGCAGGTGCCTACAGACGATGTGGTGGTGCTGGGGGCACCGAACCCTGAGCCAGTCGCATCGTTCCAGACCGTGATCGCCGACTTAGATCCGCCTGATGCTACATCTCACGAGGGAGGCCTCGATGCGGAGGACTCCACTGTTGTCGATGGCATGACGCCTGCGGCCTTCGCCTCCGCGGTCCACGCCGACGAGGACTTTGACTTCCCCGCCCTTCGTGAGCCCAAGTCGTGGCAGCTGCCTATCATTTGCGCGGCGGCAGCCTCCAGTCTTCAATTCCAATGAGCAGTTGTAGGAAGATGCTTACCCCTGACCTGCAGTGACTTAGATGTTCGAGCAACGCCGTGCGCACGGATGTGCTTCTAGTTGGGCTGGAAAAGGCCCCTTAGGCTCTAACATTTTAAGCGGACTTTGGGTTAGGTTTAGGGTTTGCATCTTGCCATGGCCACTCAACCCTTCGGGGTGAGGTGGTGTCACGGGAGTACTGAACTTTCCCCCACTGTATGGGGGGGCACAGTCCCTCCTTTGTTCACCCCTCGCCCTGAGTGGCCCTGTCACCTTGTCATCCTGCATCCGGCATCCGTCCGACCTTCGCTCACTGCGATAAAACACTTCAACTATTTTATCTTATTCAATTTAGCTTGACCGGACCACCGCTTGTGCTTGTTCTGTTACCATCGTGATATATATATTTATTTTATATATGTTATGTTATGAGCGCGCTTTGGCATGAGCGCGCCAGGCGCGCTCATGATCATCACAAGCGCGCCGATTAGCGCGCTTGTGCTAAACTGTTTCTGGCACAAGCGCGCCAGGCGCGCTCATGCTAAAAATCGGCGCTCATATGCGCGCGGCGCGCTCATAACGTAACATATATATCTTTGTTTTTGTCATCAACGCTACACATGTCTACGAACACCGCTCATCGGTCCACTTCCCCCTATAGGCAATCGAGTCCCGCAATACCTGCTCAAACACAAAAGCTGCTGACCCGGGCACTGGGGCTCCTCGAACCGACGAGGCACCTCCCGCGGACCCCGACACCACTGTCGTGATGTCACCCAAGAGGGCGGTGTGCATGTGTGCCTGTGGTACCCTTCTGACGGGTACTGCCTCTTTGAGGGCGTTGGGGATTCGTCTGCGGCTGGCTCTATTTATGTCCAGTGCCTTGAGGCTTTTTCACCTGCCGGGGGACTGGTGGTTGACACCCACGTTATGGGGTGCTGGCATCTCGTTGTTAACGGGGGCGGCCACTGGAATGATTTGGATGATGGGATGTGGTTGTCCCTGTGGTACCCTTCTGGCGGGTACTGCCTCCTTGAGGGTGTCGGGGATTCGTCTGCGGCTGGCTCTATTTTTGTCCAGTGCCTTGAGGCTTTTTCACCTGCCGGGGGACTGGTGATCGACACCCATTTTATGGGGTACTGGCATCTCGTTGTTAACGGGGACGGCCACTGGAATGATTTGGATGATGGGATGTGGTTGTCCCTGTGGTACCCTTCTGACGGGTACTGCCTCTTTGAGTGCGTCGGGGATTCGTCTACGGCTCGCTTTTTGGGAGTGTCTTGGATTCGTCTGACGCTAGCTCCCTCTCCGTGTACAGTGCTCATGGTTATTACACATGCCGGGGGACTTGTGTTCTTTGACCTTGATATGAGTACTGGCGGATCGCTGTGAACGGGAACGGCCGCCGGGTGGAAGTGGGTTTTGGGAGGCGGTTATCCGTGTGGTGCCATTCTGGCGGGCACTGCCTCTTAGAGAGCTCGGTAGATTCGTCTGTCGTGCTGCGAGGAGAGGCAGAAGGTGGTGATGTACACCTTCTGTGTTTTCCCTTGAAATTTGTGGGGAGCACTTAGGTGCCCGCATGTTTCCTTTTTTTGACATGGGGTGTCCATGTTGTGTGGTGTGACTGCATTCATGACATAACCATGGACCAACAGGTCCCATCCATCGACCGGGAGCCACTGGGGGGCATGCCAGCAGGGTTACTCCGTAACCCAGAGACCAACAGTTGTTTGGCGACGATCGGTCACATCGTATCATCTTTCCATGCTGCTTTGCATTTGGGTTGGGAATATGTATGTGTTTGTGGTATCTTGTCACGGCCCCGCCCTGCTCTTGATTTGCTTCTCACATCTACTGGGATGATGGTGGGCTGGCTTTTGTTGGCCGATCTCATGCCGTTCAATGTGTGCCACCTCCATAGCCCCCGCCTCCGCCGCGATTTTTGCCACGTCGTCCGCCGTGAGAGCCGCCGCCGCGCCGCCCGTAGCAGCCACTCTCGAGCTGCCATCTGCAACCACTCCCGATCTTGCTCCTGAGCCGGGCGAGGCTCCTCTGCCCGGACCCGTCAAGGCCAACGGATTCCGGCAAGGCCTTCAGCGCCACTACCCAGTCCGCAACTTCTTTCGTCTTCTTCCACTCCACCGTCTTGCGTGACGCCCATGATCCCATCGCCGGCGCCCACTCACCGACCTCCATCCCTCCCAACGCGCTCGCCACTAGCAGCCCTGAAGCCACCAACTCCGCCGTATGGGCATCCACCATACTGGGATCAGCTGGAGATCCGCCTGTCGTGCTGTCATCCAAGCTACGATCTCCTTTTGCGTTTCTCCCATGGAGCCACACGCGATCCCTGCACTGTTGCCCAGTCCCACAACACCTACAACTCCGTCTACCACACCACTGAGCGCCAAAGCACCACCTTGTCCGTCGGGAATGGTGAGCCTCCGCTTAAAGCTCACATGCCTCCTGCCTTTCTCCTTGCGGGGAACCACTAAGATGGTGTCACCTGCAATACTACTGTGGGTCCTGAGCATGGACACACCAGTGTCTGCCAAAGGTGACAAATGCGAACACCACGTGCACGCCTTGAGCAACTCCGTCTCGACTCTGCCCATTAGATGCAGCCCAACCCTAAACATGCCTTGTTGCCATCCAGGTCCTCTGTCTCTGCTCCTCCCGTGCCTCATCAACTACTTGCTTTGTAAGGAGGATATTCCCTTCACAACCCTTGTTACACTCCAGCCCTTTATAGGCCCGGATTACCCCATGTCCTCGTGATAGTTGTTGATGGCGGAGAGGTAAGGTTGCAAGCTGGCATCACTGAGAGGTATGGTTGCAAGTTGACGCCTCGCTAAGGAGCTCCTTGGCTTGCTGATGAATCTTTTGCAGCCTGGCTGGAATCACGCGGAGGTGTCCCGTCTGTAAGTCCTCCTCCAATCCCAGGTGCTCCACCAATCGCGTCGGCTCCCACTGCCCCTTCTTCTCGTTATACCCGATACTTAGTCTCACCATGACTCGACTCGCCGAGTCTCGCTCCTTGAGCGCCTTTACCTTGTCAGGCACCAGCACGAGGAAGTACGAGAGCACCCGTGCGCCTTGCCACCGGAAGTCCATCACCAGGCGCCACTTCTTTGTCCCCGGCTACAGCACCAGGAACACTCCAGAGACTCCGGAGACGTTGCCTGCTCGCACGTGCACGCCCGTCTTGAGACAACAATTTGTCTCTGCGCACATCCACTCCAATTGTGGAGGGGTGGCGTCCGCAAGCGATACCCCGTTATCAAAAGGCACCGGCGCCTTGTCGATCCAACGCATCTTGCCGCCTTCGCTGATGCATTGTATCACCTCATAGTTCGCGCCAACTGCGCGCCACGCCCCCCTTCTGCTCCTCACGTTTCTTGCAAAGTGAGCTCCCTTCGCTGGACACCCCGAGGGACGGAGGATTCCCAACATTGTCCTGATTGGAAAGGTAGGTCTGGGATTGGGGTCCACGCCCTGTACTTGATCCCGTAGCGCCCTTACCATTTCCACGCCCGCTCTCGCCCTTGCCCGCACCGTTGCCCTTGCTTTTCGCTCCATGACGGTCCCGAAAACTCGAAACTATCCCAGTGTAGACCTTCTCCTCGATAAATGCGAGTTTTGCTTGCAGCGCCGCAGTATCACCGTGCACAATCGCATCCGATTCCATGCTAGCCCTGAGCTAGATCATGGTGTATTTTTTGCTAAGAACGCGAGCGCAAGCACCAGGTGCTCGTTAGGCATCGAGGGGTTGGTGCGTTTGGAGAGGGCGTCATGGGTCTTGTTGTTGCAGAGATTAGACATTTGAGGCATATTGGTCTTTACATTCACAGGTCGCGTGGGGAATGGATTCCCAGCGACGTGGGGCACATACTATTACATACGGCAGATGGCGTATTGCCTCCGACTCCGCGTCCCTGCTGTGAGCGATCCACCACTCTGAGAGGCAGCCTTTGCCACCACCTCTTCAGCCGCCTCAACCCGTTTTCTGAGGTCTTTCATTTGCCGTATCATTTTGTTGAGCAGCGTTATTTGCTGAGCTATCAAAGCCTCCACGGGATTTGGCTCCTGCGGTCGCAGAGACCTTGCGCATCCTCCCTCAGAACTTCCTTGGTCGTTATCCATCATCGACTTAGTGTCACAAGGGTTTTACACCTTCCACAGTAACCATGAAATGTGGGATTGATTTTTGCAGTGTGCCGCACAGAGAAATTCCACAATAAACTTTTCCTGAAGTTCTTTTGCGAAGGCAAAAGAACATAGCTACAGATTCCTCGGGAGGAACTCTAAAGTATTGTTAGTGTAAGGCCTTCAGATCTAGATCAGGAACCACTGCTTTCGATCCGACTACTCTGAGAGTTCTGATTGATTTACCGTTACAGAAACCTCTAAAATTCTGCAGACTCCAATTTAACCATAATGCGTCACAGCACAACTACTATACTTGGGCCGGTTTAAACTTTAAGTGAGCCCACCCTCGTGCACAGTCCCCACTGTAGCTAACGACCAATCAGCAAGCAGAAAAGTCGAACTGATGGATTCGGTTCCGAATCACAAAAAAAACTACAAATTTCCATTTATTTCTCTGCAGTCTATTAATTCTCAGGCTAGAAAATTCTCATCCTGTACTTCCCATATAATTTACAAATTCCATCTCAATTTTTCAGATTCATTGGCTGTATGTCAGTAGGTATTGCTTACATGCTGGTAGATTCGGCAACATATCATAAGCATTGGTTGCACATCAATCATATCTATTTGCATGTAGGCAGTATTGCCTAAGTGTCAGCAGTGTCATTTGTGCTCTCAATGCTCGTCGTTAGCTTTCTCTATTGCAGGGAGCAAACTCGTCTCCCCAAATATCGATATATCGACGGGGCAATTGATCACAGGTATCAGTGAAGAAACCGGACCCCTTGATCTACAATATGGCTCGTGAGCGTCTTGGCATGGACGCAAGTCAGTGCGTTGTCATCGAAGACTCGATCGTTGGTCTGAATGCAGCGGTCGGAGCAAAGATGCACTGCATTATCACACCCACCAGCTCAACAGCGAATGAGGATTTTGTCAGTAAAGGGGCTTCCGCAGTGCTCACCAGTCTGAAGCATAATAATCGTCAGGTACCAATCATTCCCTTATTGATTTCACTTTTCATTTGAGTCACTTCATCACGGGCCGGATCAAAAGTGGGGAAAGTATCAAGCAGTGGTTGTGGTCACATCAGAAAGTGGTGATCATGTATTAAGAAAAGCTAGGATGGCGCATCGATTCGGTGAAGGTTGTGGTTGAGCGCTGGCATGAATCTCTATTGATATAGCCACACGCATACATTCATTGCATCTCTTCCTCAGCCTTGGGCAGAAAAGTGAGTGCATGGTAATGCATTCCCAATCTCAAGCAACAGGGACTTCGTTAGGACTTTTCTCGTCTTGAAGTGCAGTTGTGTTGGCTTTCCAAACTATGTGTGCATGTGTGCTTTGCACCTGTTACCAACATTTAAAAAATAACGTGGCATTTGTGGAGTTGGTCAGGTTGATCTCCAGGACATTTTTGGTGAGGATGGGCTCATCAATGGCCAATGCGATGTTGACAAAAATCTGCCCAACTGCTTCTGAATACAAAGCTCGTCATTGACACTGTGTCAGTATTACTTTGTGAAGAATGAGTTTATCAATCTGCAGTAATCAGCTGTTATGATATGGCGATGACCGCTGGATCATGCATTGCTCTATGCTACCTGTCACTGAGCTCAAAACCCCCTTGCTTCATGAAGTTCCTTGTGCGTGTACGATACTGCCAGATGAAATTATTACATATGTTGTAAGGCTATATCCGTATATTAGCAGATTATCAAATAGTTAAATATTCAAACGAACAAATCTCTGGACGGTGCAAACTGCTTGCTGCTCATCGTCCTTATTGCTGTGCTCCGGTTAGCCATCCGAGGTATTTCCGCATGTACTCATTCACCCCGGCAGTTGGGTCAATGTACCCGTGCAGAGCAGAAGAGCGCGGCGCCCAACCATCGGCGTGGCGCACCCTTTCTAGGGGTGCCCCAACTACCCATGTTGCCCCTTCATTCTTGCTCCCCCGCTGAGGGACCCCGGCCAATTTGTGCGGTTTCCCACGGATAGCCACCAAAAGCCATAGATAATTGATTGGGTTTAACCCGAGGTTTTAACGAGGAAAAATCCTCTGTACTGTATTGTCGGTTTGTCAGTACTGTCTCGTCTCTGTATCGCGTTCGTGACAGCATGTTAATTTCCGCGTCTCTGGTTGGAGATACACCGTTTTTCGTCGACGACAGTACAGTACAGACAAAAGTGACGACGGTATAGAGGCAGAGGCGTGGATATCGTCAAAATGAATTTTCTCAGATTCAAGTATGGGGCCGTACAGTACAGACGACGCGACGGTACAGATGACAATACAAACGACAGTACATAAATATCGAAGCGCGGACACTCGCGATGGCTCGATTATGTCGTTTATACCGCAGATAACAAAACGGATAAATCGATCGCGCGTTTATTGTACGCTATTTTAAGAAATCGCGCGCTACTTTGAGGGGGTTCTTCTTGATAAAAAGGCGCATGCATACTGACAACCAATATATTGTGGATGTAAATTTTTATGTTAAAAATCGCCGAAATATTTGTGGAATCGATAATCCTTAGATATGCAATTTGTTATGTTCTTTTTTTGTTTGTTTTTTCCGCGACAGTGCAGCCCATCAAACCATGCAGTACATTACAGCGACGGTATTCCGCTTAAACCTCCGGTGTGCCGGGAGGCACTGCGTGATTGGCAGAGCTGAGACATCGTGAGAGAATCGTGAGGTTACACGGTTCCAGCGAAACTGGGCTTGAGAATACGAGAAGAATGAGTACCAGATGTCCGGGGTATGACAGTATGACACTATGATATCATGACAATATGACAGTACAATAGTATGACAGTGCCGTATGACAGTCATGGTGACACTTAGTCAGATCATCGGACTACGGTCGAATTCGTGTTCAGATTGAAGAGACGATGAAAATGAGTATCAGATGTCTGGGGGTTGACAATGTGACCCGATGACGGTATGATAGTATGATAGTATGACAATATTATAGTATGACAGTACTGCATGACCGTCACCGGGATAGTTTGTCAACGAGACATCATAATCGAAGATCTTGCAGCATCGAATCAGAAATGGAATGAATCGAGATATAATCGGGCCAGAACCGAACGGTGCATCGTGATGTGACATCGGGTAGTCGGGTCGGTGGACCGAGTTGCCTGAGTTTAGTCAAGTAGAGCACTTGAGAAGTGTATGGTCTTCAGAACTCAGATCGTAACTAACGTTTGCACCTAATTAATCTGGCCCTGTTCCAGTGATATAATACAAAAAGAATATTGTACCTTTACATGTTCAAACAAAAACAACTTCTGAGTATATAGACTAGTGCCCCGTTACAATTGGTATCAGTGTGCTGCGAATTCGCCCCTGCGCAATTCGCCCACGGCCTTTAGAGAACTTCCGTTGTACTACAGGGGGAGGGCTGTGCTTCCGGCTATATGTGCGCAATTTTTACCTCCGTAAGTACATTTTTTTCGTACACAACTACCGTCTTCTCTCGGAAATATCTTCAAAACATCATATTTCACTTCCTTAACACTGGGGGCTCAAACTGGCTTGTGGACCCAAGCATGCCTAAGTTGATGTAAAGTTGAAACTCTCTGGGAGGTCATATCCGACCTGTTTTGGACAGTATACTTCGATATCCGGGTCTATTATGACCTCACTGCAGCCATGCAAGTGGTCCTAGGGACTTAAAAGTAGCAAAAACAGCCAAAAACAGCACTTTTAGCCCTTTTTGCCATTTTCCAGCAACCCCCAAACCCTAGCCCGGCAGGTTTCACCACCAAAAGCCTGCCCCTAAGGCACCATAGCAGCCCCCAAAAAACTTCCTACAGCCTTAGCAGAGCCCCTACTGTTCAGTATTCCACCCCAAAAGTGCCCAAAACCACCTTTTACCACTCCTATCAGCAGCATGTCACAGCAGCCCTCAGAGTCGTACCAACCTACTACTGGGGTGAAACAGCAACAACCGGTTCACCTTCCATACCCCTTCTCTCCGTCGATCACCAACACCCATCCACCTTCCACTTACACCACCCTTCCGCTTCCCCATCAGCAGCTGCATCAGCAACAGTTTATAGAACGACAACAGTTGCAGCAACAGCAACAGTTGCACGAGCAGCAGCAATTACAGCATCAGCTACAACAACAACAGTTTATAGAACGACAACAGTTGCAGCAGCAGCAGCAGCAGTTGCACGAGCAGCAGCAATTACAACAACAGCTACAGCAACAACAGTTGCAGCAGAGTATTCAACCGCAATGGCTCGGACAGCAGCAACAGTGGCACCCTCAGCAGTTGCAACAACCGCAGTGGTTCGAGCAACAGGAGTGGTACCCTCAGCAGCCACAGCAATTGCAGTGGCACGAGCAGCAACAGTGGTTCGTACCCTCAGCAGTTGCAACAACAGCAATGGCCTCTGCAGCAGCAACAATGGTACCCCCAGCATCTACAGCAGGTACATCACCAGCTACCGCAACCACCGCTGCAGCAGATGCATCGTCGACGTCGACGCTGCCCCCCTCGCTGACCCTGTTCAAAGCACCTACGGCCTGACAACAGAGGCCAGTCGACAGCCAGCAGTATCGACATCCGCCGAACCGCGCCGCTCCCAAGACCCCGAGACCTTGGACTCTGGCACGGACAGCAGCATTGCCAGCCGCAAGGTTGAAGGCAGCCGCGCGACCCGCACTCGAGCAAACCGCATACGTAGACCCCTTCACGGATCCGGCTCGGACTCGGACGCGAACAGCAGGAAATTTCGCCCCCGCCAAGGAGTGACCATGGCAGTACGATCCTTGGACATCACATCAACGCCCGCTCCTGCCATCAGGACCAGGGAATATATCTTATCTGGACGTGGTTCGGCCCGAAATCCCAAAATAATGTTGTCGGCCCGGTTTCGGTCCGAGCGGTCCGAACCACAAAATGCCCGCCGCAGCCAAATACGAATTTTTAAAATTCAAGTATGATACAAATGCAAAAATCGAAAATTTTCATCAAATTTCATGAATTTTGCGCCAAAGTTGTTCGGCCCCACAGCAATTTCTCTCTCGGCCCCTCTTCGGTCCGGGCCTCATTTTGGCGACTTGGTTCGACCAGGGCCGGCCAATCGGGGTAAGATATCTTCCCTGATCAGGACCACTGCTACGACCTCTGTATCGGAAGACACAGTCCCAGCGTAAAGGATACTGTAGTTGTTCAAGATGTGACCTACGAGGATCGAGTGAGTATCGTATCCCGAGTGGATCTTCTACATTCTAGATCCTTGCGACAGTCTTGCGACTATGCGACACTTCTTGTGACAACCCCAAGATTCGATTTCCGATGCGGATTTCTGATCGATCGAGCGGATTTCTGTGTTTTTACTGATCGGGCGGTCGGTCGACGGTCCGATCGATCGGTCGAAAATTAGTCGATGGAAGATTGTGTTGTATTCAAGATCGTTGTGACAACTTAAAGATCTTGTCTTCGGAAACGAATCCATTAGCACGCGAGATCGGACAGTCTGTAACAAACGCCGGCTTCTCGTGGGACAGAAGCCGGGGTTGTCCAGCTGGTGACAGGCGTGACAGGCGTGACAGGCGTGACAGACCTCGCGTGTGATGACTGCTCGGAGGTAGGAGATATGGTGAAGAGGATATTGTCATCGTGGTATGACATCAGAATAAGAAGGGTGTTTCTGGAAGAAGTGACGATCCGAATGTTGCCACTGACGTGTCAGTCAGAGAATGTGATACAGTAACATCATTAAAGCTGGCAGAGAATAGTAGCATTCTATTGGTGGATGAAGATTTCAGAGCGGAGACCTGTTACAGTTATGCACAAATGTAACCTTGACTTGAGATAAGTAGTCTCTGACTGAGGGTCAGAGCCAGTGGACTCAAGATTGTTTTGCTTTCGCAAGTGCTAGGTGTCTGTTGGCGTACCGAATGCTAGACTGCTAAGACAGCTCTGCTCATGTTTTTGTACAATAATTCATATTTTGGTGGTTTTGTTATGATTTATTGATGGATATTATACTGTTCTTTTCATTCTTTTTCAAAACAATAATGTCCTGCGCGGAGCGACTTTTTATTTCAGTGCGAATTCAGAAGTGAGAAGTCCTTTGGCGATAAGTTGACAGCAGCCGAAAAGAGCAGATTCGGGATATAGGCAACACCAGGGGTACTCTGTACACTGGCGGGTCCTTTTTCCTTTCTTTTTGTGCGGTGCTGACATACGGGCAGGCTCATAGCGACGACGGCAGCGAATCAGCAGCTAATGACCAGCCTAATGAACAGCTTCTTATCCTGCGGTTTCCCTATTTTGGCCACTTTGTCTGACGGTGACACCAGGGACACCCTTGGTGTACTGGCGAATCCTTAAGCGGGTGGGCCATTAGACGGGAATTAGCAGCGGCATCAGCGTGGAATAGAGCGAGCGGATCAACTCTGTATATTATGAACACGGTGGAGACCACTCTGGCAACGGTGTCTTGCGAATCGGGGTACTCAGTACACTGGCTTAGCTTGATCACCGTTGGTTATCTTGGGATTATCGGCAAATTAGCATACAGCCTTTTTTCCTCGTCGACAAGTTTTCTTTGCTGACCTTGGACTTGACTTGCGGTGAGACACTTATGCCACCTGTTACCTTCCTTGATGAGCAGCAGCTTAGCGAATCCAGGGGTACTCAATACACTGGCTTAGCTTAAGCTCTGCTGTGTAGCTTATCTCCTTGGCCTTGGTTGTCGGCGG
>LGRX02008892.1:0-11508 GCA_001247695.2 Cymbomonas tetramitiformis
GGTTTTGAAATTTGCCAAAACATGTTCAACAATGATAGTGTGCTCAACCAACTGTACTGTTGTTTACTTGGTGATGAGCTAGAATGTCAAAACTGGCCGAGGCATCCGGCGGAGAGGGCCAAAAGGCCTCTCACGAATGGAATGTGGGTTGTGGATCCGAACTCAATGGCTTTATAGTGGCGACTACTAGTGGATTGATTGCATTAGGATTGTTGATGTTGATGTGATTGACCATTGTAAAAGGTGCTAGGTTTTGAAATTTGCCAAAACATGTTCAACAATGATAGTGTGTTCGACCAACTGTACTATTGTTTACTTGGTGATGAGCTAGAATGTCAAAACTGGCCGAGGCATCCGGCGGAGAGGGCCAAAAGGCCTCTCACCAATGGATTGTGGGTTGTGGACCCGAACTCAATGGCTTTATAGTGGCGACTACTAGTGTATTGATTGCATTAGGATAGTTGATGTTGTTGTGATTGACCATTGTAAAAGGTGCTAGGTTTTGAAATTTGCCAAAACATGTTCAACAATGATAGTGTGTTCAACCAACTGTACTGTTGTTTACTTGGTGATGAGCTAGAATGTCAAAACTGGCCGAGGCATCCGGCGGAGAGGGCCAAAAGGCCTCTCACCAATGGATTGTGGGTTGTGGATCCGAACTCGATGGCTTAAAGGCCTCTCACCAATGGATTGTGGGTTGTGGATCCGAACTCAATGGCTTTATAGTGGCGACTACTAGTGTATTGATTGCATTAGGATTGTTGATGTTGATGTGATTGACCATTGTAAAAGGTGCTAGGTTTTGAAATTTGCCAAAACATGTTCAACAATGATAGTGTGTTCTACCAACTGTACTATTGTTTACTTGGTGATGAGCTAGAATGTCAAAACTGGCCGAGGCATCCGGCGGAGAGGGCCAAAAGGCCTCTCACGAATGGATTGTGGGTTGTGGATCCGAACTCAATGGCTTTATAGTGGCGACTACTAGTGTATTGATTGCATTAGGATTGTTGATGTTGATGTGATTGACCATTGTAAAAGGTGCTAGGTTTTGAAATTTGCCAAAACATGTTCAACAATGATAGTGTGTTCAACCAACTGTACTGTTGTTTACTTGGTGATGAGCTAGAATGTCAAAACTGGCCGAGGCATCCGGCGGAGAGGGCCAAAAGGCCTCTCACCAATGGATTGTGGGTTGTGGACCCGAACTCAATGGCTTTATAGTGGCGACTACTAGTGTATTGATTGCATTAGGATTGTTGATGTTGTTGTGATTGACCATAACTGTACTTATAGTGGCCATTACTAGTGTATTGATTGCATTCGGATTGGTGACGTTGTTGTGATTGACCATTGTAAAAGGTGCTAGGTTTTGAAATTTGCCAAAACATGTTCAACAATGATAGTGTGTTCAACCAACTGTACTGTTGTTTTTTTGGCGATGCGCTAGAATGTCGAAACTGGCCGAGGCATCCGGCGGAGAGGGCCAAAAGGCCTCTCACCAATGGATTGTGGGTTGTGGATCCGAACTCAATGGCTTTATAGTGGCAACTACTAGTGTATTGATTGCATTAGGATTGTTGATGTTGTTGTGATTGACCATTGTAAAAGGTGCTGGGTTTTGAAATTTGCCAAAACATGTTCAACAATGATAGTGTGCTCAACCAACTGTACTGTTGTTTACTTGGTGATGAGCTAGAATGTCAAAACTGGCCGAGGCATCCGGCGGAGAGGGCCAAAAGGCCTCTCACGAATGGAATGTGGGTTGTGGATCCGAACTCAATGGCTTTATAGTGGCGACTACTAGTGTATTGATTGCATTAGGATTGTTGATGTTGATGTGTTTGACCATTGTAAAAGGTGCTAGGTTTTGAAATTTGCCAAAACATGTTCAACAATGATAGTGTGTTCGACCAACTGTACTATTGTTTACTTGGTGATGAGCTAGAATGTCAAAACTGGTCGAGGCATCCGGCGGAGAGGGCCAAAAGGCCTCTCACCAATGGATTGTGGGTTGTGGACCCGAACTCAATGGCTTTATAGTGGCGACTACTAGTGTATTGATTGCATTAGGATTGTTGATGTTGATGTGATTGACCATTGTAAAAGGTGCTAGGTTTTGAAATTTGCCAAAACATGTTCAACAATGATAGTGTGTTCAACCAACTGTACTGTTGTTTACTTGGTGATGAGCTAGAATGTCAAAACTGGCCGAGGCATCCGGCGGAGAGGGCCAAAAGGCCTCTCACCAATGGATTGTGGGTTGTGGATCCGAACTCGATGGCTTAAAGGCCTCTCACCAATGGATTGTGGGTTGTGGATCCGAACTCAATGGCTTTATAGTGGCGACTAGTAGTGTATTGATTGCATTCGGATTGTTGATGTTGATGTGATTGACCATTGTAAAAGGTGCTAGGTTTTGAAATTTGCCAAAACATGTTCAACAATGATAGTGTGTTCAACCAACTGTACTGTTGTTTACTTGGCGATGAGCTAGAATGTCAAAACTGGCCGAGGCATCCGGCGGAGAGGGCCAAAAGGCCTCTCACGAATGGATTGTGGGTTGTGGATCCGAACTCAATGGCTTTATAGTGGCGACTACTAGTGTATTGATTGCATTAGGATTGTTGATGTTGTTGTGATTGACCATTGTAAAAGGTGCTAGGTTTTGAAATTTGCCAAAACATGTTCAACAATGATAGTGTGTTCAACCAACTGTACTGTTGTTTACTTGGTGATGAGCTAGAATGTCAAAACTGGCCGAGGCATCCGGCGGAGAGGGCCAAAACGCCTCTCACCAATGGATTGTGGGTTGTGGATCCGAACTCAATGGCTTTATAGTGGCGACTACTAGTGTATTGATTGCATTAGGATTGTTGATGTTGTTGTGATTGACCATAACTGTACTTATAGTGGCCATTACTAGTGTATTGATTGCATTCGGATTGTTCACGTTGTTGTGATTGACCATTGTAAAAGGTGCTAGGTTTTGAAATTTGCCAAAACATGGATCCAAACTCGATGGCTTAAAGGCCTCTCACGAATGGATTGTGGGTTGTGGATCCGAACTCAATGGCTTTATAGTGGCGACTAGTAGTGTATTGATTGCATTAGGATTGTTGATGTTGATGTGATTGACCATTGTAAAATGTGCTAGGTTTTGAAATTTGCCAAAACATGTTCAACAATGATAGTGTGTTCAACCAACTGTACTGTTGTTTACTTGGTGATGAGCTAGAATGTCAAAACTGGCCGAGGCATCCGGCGGAGAGGGCCAAAAGGCCTCTCACCAATGGATTGTGGGTTGTGGATCCGAACTCAATGGCTTTATAGTGGCGACTAGTAGTGTATTGATTGCATTAGGATTGTTGATGTTGTTGTGATTGACCATTGTAAAAGGTGCTAGGTTTTGAAATTTGCCAAAACATGTTCAACAATGATAGTGTGTTCAACCAACTGTACTATTGTTTACTTGGTGATGAGCTAGAATGTCAAAACTGGCCGAGGCATCCGGCGGAGAGGGCCAAAAGGCCTCTCACGAATGGATTGTGGGTTGTGGATCCGAACTCAATGGCTTTATAGTGGCGACTACTAGTGTATTGATTGCATTAGGATTGTTGATGTTGTTGTGATTGACCATTGTAAAAGGTGCTAGGTTTTGAAATTTGCCAAAACATGTTCAACAATGATAGTGTGTTCAACCAACTGTACTATTGTTTACTTGGTGATGAGCTAGAATGTCAAAACTGGCCGAGGCATCCGGCGGAGAGGGCCAAAACGCCTCTCACCAATGGATTGTGGGTTGTGGACCCGAACTCAATGGCTTTATAGTGGCGACTAATAGTGTATTAATTGCATTAGGATTGTTGATGTTGTTGTGATTGACCATAACTGTACTTATAGTGGCCATTACTAGTGTATTGATTGCATTCGGATTGTTCACGTTGTTGTGATTGACCATTGTAAAAGGTGCTAGGTTTTGAAATTTGCCAAAACATGGATCCAAACTCGATGGCTTAAAGGCCTCTCACGAATGGATTGTGGGTTGTGGATCCGAACTCAATGGCTTTATAGTGGCGACTAGTAGTGTATTGATTGCATTAGGATTGTTGATGTTGATGTGATTGACCATTGTAAAAGGTGCTAGGTTTTGAAATTTGCCAAAACATGTGCAACATTTATAGTGTGTTCAACCAACTGTACTGTTGTTTACTTGGCGATGCGCTAGAATGTCGAAACTGTCCGAGGCATCCGGCAAAGAGGGCCAAAAGGCCTCTCACGAATGGATTGTGGGTTGTGGATCCGAACTCAATGGCTTTATAGTGGCGACTAGTAGTGTATTGATTGCATTAGGATTATTGATGTTGTTGTGATTGACCATTGTAAAAGGTGCTAGGTTTTGAAATTTGCCAAAACATGTTCAACAATGATAGTGTGTTCGACCAACTGTACTATTGTTTACTTGGTGATGAGCTAGAATGTCAAAACTGGCCGAGGCATCCGGTGGAGAGGGCCAAAAGGCCTCTCACCAATGGATTGTGGGTTGTGGACCCGAACTCAATGGCTTTATAGTAACGACTACTAGTGTATTGATTGCATTAGGATAGTTGATGTTGTTGTGATTGACCATAACTGTACTTATAGTGGCCATTACTAGTGTATTGATTGCATTCGGATTGGTGACGTTGTTGTGATTGACCATTGTAAAAGGTGCTAGGTTTTGAAATTTGCCAAAACATGTTCAACATTTATAGTGTGTTCAACCAACTGTACTGTTGTTTTTTTGGCGATGCGCTAGAATGTCGAAACTGGCCGAGGCATCCGGCGGAGAGGGCCAAAAGGCCTCTCACCAATGGATTGTGGGTTGTGGATCCGAACCCAATGGCTTTATAGTGGCAACTACTAGTGTATTGATTGCATTAGGATTGTTGATGTTGTTGTGATTGACCATTGTAAAAGGTGCTAGGTTTTGAAATTTGCCAAAACATGTTCAACAATGATAGTGTGCTCAACCAACTGTACTGTTGTTTACTTGGTGATGAGCTAGAATGTCAAAACTGGCCGAGGCATCCGGCGGAGAGGGCCAAAAGGCCTCTCACGAATGGAATGTGGGTTGTGGATCCGAACTCAATGGCTTTATAGTGGCGACTACTAGTGTATTGATTGCATTAGGATTGTTGATGTTGATGTGATTGACCATTGTAAAAGGTGCTAGGTTTTGAAATTTGCCAAAACATGTTCAACAATGATAGTGTGTTCGACCAACTGTACTATTGTTTACTTGGTGATGAGCTAGAATGTCAAAACTGGTCGAGGCATCCGGCGGAGAGGGCCAAAAGGCCTCTCACCAATGGATTGTGGGTTGTGGATCCGAACTCAATGGCTTTATAGTGGCAACTACTAGTGTATTGATTGCATTAGGATAGTTGATGTTGTTGTGATTGACCATAACTGTACTTATAGTGGCGACTACTAGTGTATTGATTGCATTCGGATTGGTGACGTTGTTGTGATTGACCATTGTAAAAGGTGCTAGGTTTTGAAATTTGCCAAAACATGTTCAACAATGATAGTGTGTTCAACCAACTGTACTATTGTTTACTTGGTGATGAGCTAGAATGTCAAAACTGGCCGAGGCATCCGGCGGAGAGGGCCAAAAGGCCTCTCACCAATGGATTGTGGGTTGTGGATCCGAACTCGATGGCTTAAAGGCCTCTCACGAATGGATTGTGGGTTGTGGATCCGAACTCAATGGCTTTATAGTGGCGACTACTAGTGTATTGATTGCATTCGGATTGTTGATGTTGATGTGATTGACCATTGTAAAAGGTGCTAGGTTTTGAAATTTGCCAAAACATGTTCAACAATGATAGTGTGTTCAACCAACTGTACTATTGTTTACTTGGTGATGAGCTAGAATGTCAAAACTGGCCGAGGCATCCGGCGGAGAGGGCCAAAACGCCTCTCACGAATGGATTGTGGGTTGTGAACCCGAACTCAATGGCTTTATAGTGGCGACTACTAGTGTATTGATTGCATTAGGGTTGTTGATGTTGTTGTGATTGACCATAACTGTACTTATAGTGGCCATTACTAGTGTATTGATTGCATTCGGATTGTTGACGTTGTTGTGATTGACCATTGTAAAAGGTGCTAGGTTTTGAAATTTGCCAAAACATGTGCAACATTGATAGTGTGTTCAACCAACTGTACTGTTGTTTTTTTGGCGATGCGCTAGAATGTCGAAACTGTCCGAGGCATCCGGCGGAGAGGGCCAAAAGGCCTCTCACCAATGGATTGTGGGTTGTGGATCCGAACTCAATGGCTTTATAGTGGCGACTAGTAGTGTATTGATTGCATTAGGATTGTTGATGTTGATGTGGTTGACCATTGTAAAAGGTGCTGGGTTTTGAAATTTGCCAAAACATGTTCAACAATGATAGTGTGCTCAACCAACTGTACTATTGTTTACTTGGTGATGAGCTAGAATGTCAAAATTGGCCGAGGCATCCGGCGGAGAGGGCCAAAAGGCCTCTCACCAATGGATTGTGGGTTGTGGACCCGAACTCAATGGCTTTATAGTAACGACTACTAGTGTATTGATTGCATTAGGATAGTTGATGTTGTTGTGATTGACCATAACTGTACTTATAGTGGCCATTACTAGTGTATTGATTGCATTCGGATTGGTGACGTTGTTGTGATTGACCATTGTAAAAGGTGCTAGGTTTTGAAATTTGCCAAAACATGTTCAACATTTATAGTGTGTTCAACCAACTGTACTGTTGTTTTTTTGGCGATGCGCTAGAATGTCGAAACTGGCCGAGGCATCCGGCGGAGAGGGCCAAAAGGCCTCTCACCAATGGATTGTGGGTTGTGGATCCGAACCCAATGGCTTTATAGTGGCAACTACTAGTGTATTGATTGCATTAGGATTGTTGATGTTGTTGTGATTGACCATTGTAAAAGGTGCTAGGTTTTGAAATTTGCCAAAACATGTTCAACAATGATAGTGTGCTCAACCAACTGTACTGTTGTTTACTTGGTGATGAGCTAGAATGTCAAAACTGGCCGAGGCATCCGGCGGAGAGGGCCAAAAGGCCTCTCACGAATGGAATGTGGGTTGTGGATCCGAACTCAATGGCTTTATAGTGGCGACTACTAGTGTATTGATTGCATTAGGATTGTTGATGTTGATGTGATTGACCATTGTAAAAGGTGCTAGGTTTTGAAATTTGCCAAAACATGTTCAACAATGATAGTGTGTTCGACCAACTGTACTATTGTTTACTTGGTGATGAGCTAGAATGTCAAAACTGGTCGAGGCATCCGGCGGAGAGGGCCAAAAGGCCTCTCACCAATGGATTGTGGGTTGTGGATCCGAACTCAATGGCTTTATAGTGGCAACTACTAGTGTATTGATTGCATTAGGATAGTTGATGTTGTTGTGATTGACCATAACTGTACTTATAGTGGCGACTACTAGTGTATTGATTGCATTCGGATTGGTGACGTTGTTGTGATTGACCATTGTAAAAGGTGCTAGGTTTTGAAATTTGCCAAAACATGTTCAACAATGATAGTGTGTTCAACCAACTGTACTATTGTTTACTTGGTGATGAGCTAGAATGTCAAAACTGGCCGAGGCATCCGGCGGAGAGGGCCAAAAGGCCTCTCACCAATGGATTGTGGGTTGTGGATCCGAACTCGATGGCTTAAAGGCCTCTCACGAATGGATTGTGGGTTGTGGATCCGAACTCAATGGCTTTATAGTGGCGACTACTAGTGTATTGATTGCATTCGGATTGTTGATGTTGATGTGATTGACCATTGTAAAAGGTGCTAGGTTTTGAAATTTGCCAAAACATGTTCAACAATGATAGTGTGTTCAACCAACTGTACTATTGTTTACTTGGTGATGAGCTAGAATGTCAAAACTGGCCGAGGCATCCGGCGGAGAGGGCCAAAACGCCTCTCACGAATGGATTGTGGGTTGTGAACCCGAACTCAATGGCTTTATAGTGGCGACTACTAGTGTATTGATTGCATTAGGGTTGTTGATGTTGTTGTGATTGACCATAACTGTACTTATAGTGGCCATTACTAGTGTATTGATTGCATTCGGATTGTTGACGTTGTTGTGATTGACCATTGTAAAAGGTGCTAGGTTTTGAAATTTGCCAAAACATGTGCAACATTGATAGTGTGTTCAACCAACTGTACTGTTGTTTTTTTGGCGATGCGCTAGAATGTCGAAACTGTCCGAGGCATCCGGCGGAGAGGGCCAAAAGGCCTCTCACCAATGGATTGTGGGTTGTGGATCCGAACTCAATGGCTTTATAGTGGCGACTAGTAGTGTATTGATTGCATTAGGATTGTTGATGTTGATGTGGTTGACCATTGTAAAAGGTGCTGGGTTTTGAAATTTGCCAAAACATGTTCAACAATGATAGTGTGCTCAACCAACTGTACTATTGTTTACTTGGTGATGAGCTAGAATGTCAAAATTGGCCGAGGCATCCGGCGGAGAGGGCCAAAAGGCCTCTCACCAATGGATTGTGGGTTGTGGACCCGAACTCAATGGCTTTATAGTAACGACTACTAGTGTATTGATTGCATTAGGATAGTTGATGTTGTTGTGATTGACCATAACTGTACTTATAGTGGCCATTACTAGTGTATTGATTGCATTCGGATTGGTGACGTTGTTGTGATTGACCATTGTAAAAGGTGCTAGGTTTTGAAATTTGCCAAAACATGTTCAACATTTATAGTGTGTTCAACCAACTGTACTGTTGTTTTTTTGGCGATGCGCTAGAATGTCGAAACTGGCCGAGGCATCCGGCGGAGAGGGCCAAAAGGCCTCTCACCAATGGATTGTGGGTTGTGGATCCGAACCCAATGGCTTTATAGTGGCAACTACTAGTGTATTGATTGCATTAGGATTGTTGATGTTGTTGTGATTGACCATTGTAAAAGGTGCTAGGTTTTGAAATTTGCCAAAACATGTTCAACAATGATAGTGTGCTCAACCAACTGTACTGTTGTTTACTTGGTGATGAGCTAGAATGTCAAAACTGGCCGAGGCATCCGGCGGAGAGGGCCAAAAGGCCTCTCACGAATGGAATGTGGGTTGTGGATCCGAACTCAATGGCTTTATAGTGGCGACTACTAGTGTATTGATTGCATTAGGATTGTTGATGTTGATGTGATTGACCATTGTAAAAGGTGCTAGGTTTTGAAATTTGCCAAAACATGTTCAACAATGATAGTGTGTTCGACCAACTGTACTATTGTTTACTTGGTGATGAGCTAGAATGTCAAAACTGGTCGAGGCATCCGGCGGAGAGGGCCAAAAGGCCTCTCACCAATGGATTGTGGGTTGTGGACCCGAACTCAATGGCTTTATAGTGGCAACTACTAGTGTATTGATTGCATTAGGATAGTTGATGTTGTTGTGATTGACCATAACTGTACTTATAGTGGCGACTACTAGTGTATTGATTGCATTAGGATTGTTGATGTTGTTGTGATTGACCATTGTAAAAGGTGCTAGGTTTTGAAATTTGCCAAAACATGTTCAACAATGATAGTGTGTTCAACCAACTGTACTATTGTTTACTTGGTGATGAGCTAGAATGTCAAAACTGGCCGAGGCATCCGGCGGAGAGGGCCAAAAGGCCTCTCACCAATGGATTGTGGGTTGTGGATCCGAACTCGATGGCTTAAAGGCCTCTCACGAATGGATTGTGGGTTGTGGATCCGAACTCAATGGCTTTATAGTGGCGACTACTAGTGTATTGATTGCATTCGGATTGTTGATGTTGATGTGATTGACCATTGTAAAAGGTGCTAGGTTTTGAAATTTGCCAAAACATGTTCAACAATGATAGTGTGTTCAACCAACTGTACTATTGTTTACTTGGTGATGAGCTAGAATGTCAAAACTGGCCGAGGCATCCGGCGGAGAGGGCCAAAACGCCTCTCACCAATGGATTGTGGGTTGTGGACCCGAACTCAATGGCTTTATAGTGGCGACTACTAGTGCATTGATTGCATTAGGGTTGTTGATGTTGATGTGATTGACCATAACTGTACTTATAGTGGCCATTACTAGTGTATTGATTGCATTCGGATTGTTGACGTTGTTGTGATTGACCATTGTAAAAGGTGCTAGGTTTTGAAATTTGCCAAAACATGTGCAACATTTATAGTGTGTTCAACCAACTGTACTGTTGTTTTTTTGGCGATGCGCTAGAATGTCGAAACTGTCCGAGGCATCCGGCGGAGAGGGCCAAAAGGCCTCTCACGAATGGATTGTGGGTTGTGGATCCGAACTCAATGGCTTTATAGTGGCGACTAGTAGTGTATTGATTGCATTAGGATTGTTGATGTTGATGTGATTGACCATTGTAAAAGGTGCTAGGTTTTGAAATTTGCCAAAACATGTTCAACAATGATAGTGTGCTCAACCAACTGTACTATTGTTTACTTGGTGATGAGCTAGAATGTCAAAACTGGCCGAGGCATCCGGCGGAGAGGGCCAAAAGGCCTCTCACGAATGGATTGTGGGTTGTGGATCCGAACTCGATGGCTTAAAGGCCTCTCACCAATGGATTGTGGGTTGTGGATCCGAACTCAATGGCTTTATAGTGGCGACTAGTAGTGTATTGATTGCATTAGGATTGTTGATGTTGATGTGATTGACCATTGTAAAATGTGCTAGGTTTTGAAATTTGCCAAAACATGTTCAACAATGATAGTGTGTTCAACCAACTGTACTGTTGTTTACTTGGTGATGAGCTAGAATGTCAAAACTGGCCGAGGCATCCGGCGGAGAGGGCCAAAAGGCCTCTCACGAATGGATTGTGGGTTCTGGACCCGAACTCAATGGCTTTATAGTGGCGACTAGTAGTGTATTGATTGCATTAGGATTGTTGATGTTGTTGTGATTGACCATTGTAAAAGGTGCTAGGTTTTGAAATTTGCCAAAACATGTTCATCAATGATAGTGTGTTCAACCAACTGTACTATTGTTTACTTGGTGATGAGCTAGAATGTCAAAACTGGCCGAGGCATCCGGCGGAGAGGGCCAAAAGGCCTCTCACCAATGGATTGTGGGTTGTGGATCCGAACTCGATGGCTTAAAGGCCTCTCACGAATGGATTGTGGGTTGTGGATCCGAACTCAATGGCTTTATAGTGGCGACTACTAGTGTATTGATTGCATTCGGATTGTTGATGTTGATGTGATTGACCATTGTAAAAGGTGCTAGGTTTTGAAATTTGCCAAAACATGTTCAACAATGATAGTGTGTTCAACCAACTGTACTATTGTTTACTTGGTGATGAGCTAGAATGTCAAAACTGGCCGAGGCATCCGGCGGAGAGGGCCAAAAGGCCTCTCACCAATGGATTGTGGGTTGTGGATCCGAACTCAATGGCTTTATAGTGGCGACTACTAGTGTATTGATTGCATTAGGATTGTTGATGTTGATGTGATTGACCA